>JAASFY010000741.1:0-16236 GCA_023334035.1 Globisporangium okanoganense
ATGAAAAGGTCGCGAAGACGCGTCACCTAACGGCTATTTTTAGCTCGCCAGTGAAGGCCAATGGCATACATTTTGGGGTCTCGTGCACGTAGCTGTCGTAGCTACTGGAGCAGTTCTCGCCGAGCGCATTTTTCATTTTGGTCCAACAAAGTGATGGTGTCTGCGTGACTTCCAAGAATTTCGGTATACAGCTGTATATGAATATGAAATGTAGAAAGCCGGATATTCCAGCCTGTTACATTAGTCACTTTCTCACCAGCCCAATTCCGAAGGTCCACATCTTGAAAAATGTATGCAGACAGTTTCAGTGGCCACTTGAAAAATGTATGCTCCCCTTCCTGAAACGCTCATCCTGCGCCACTCTCTCCGCCACCATCTGGGACTTTGGTCCAGCTCAAAAAGCGCCTCCACCACACACACACAACGTTTTTGGCCGCACACAAAGCTCCATTCTCCAACTGTCCGTCCGCTTCACAGGCTCCCCCCCCCTCATCCGTCCCAAGTAACCATGGCTGCTCTCACCCGCGCTTCGGTCGCGGCCGCGCGCATGCAGTCGGTCTCGCGCTGCCCGTTCATGCACGCGCTACCCACGGCGCGCGCGGCTTTGCTGCCCAACATCTCGCAGCTCGCCAAGCTTTGTCCGCACATGTCGTCGGTTATGGGCATGGCCTCGGCCGGCGGCCACAACTCGTCCCAGGCGCACGTGAGTTCGGCGACCACGGACGCCACGCTCGCGCGCATCGCCGAGCTCAAGAAGCGCCAGACGCAGCTGCAGACCGGCGGCTACTCGGCCGCGAACGCGGTCTTCCGCACGTCGTCCACGAGCCAGATCCGCGTCGGCGGCCTCTCCACGCGCGCATACCAGCAGGGCTTTGAGGACACGATCACGAAGATCAAGACCGAGGGCCGGTACCGCGAGTTTGCCGAGCTCGAGCGCAAGCGCGGCCACTTCCCCAAGACGACCCACTTCGCCAAGGACGGCCAGACGAAGGAGGTCATCGCGTGGTGCTCTAACGACTACTTGAGCATGGGCCAGCACCCCAAGGTCATCAACGCCATGCAGAGCTACTTGATGCAGACGGGCGGCGGCTCGGGCGGCACGCGCAACATCTCGGGCACGAACCACTACCACGTGCTGCTCGAGCAGGAGCTCGCGGACCTGCACCAGCAGCAGGGCGCGCTGCTCTTCACGTCCTGCTACGTGGCCAACGACTCGGTCATCAGCACACTCACCAAAATCTTTCCCAACTTGATCATGATCTCGGACTCGGAGAACCACGCGTCGATGATCCAGGGCATCAAGCACAGCGGCGCCACCAAGTACATTTACAAGCACAACAACATGGCGTCGCTCGAGAAGAAGCTCCAGATGGCCACCGAGGCTCACCCAGACTCGCCAAAGCTCATCCTCTTTGAGTCGGTGAACTCCATGGAGGGCACGGTGGCCCCACTGCACGAGATTTGCGACCTTGCGGACAAATACGGCGCCATGACCTTCAACGACGAGGTCCACGCTGTCGGTCTCTACGGCGACCGCGGTGCCGGTATCGCTGAGCGTGACCACGCGCTTCAGCGCATCACCATGGTGACTGGCACGCTCGCCAAGGGTTACGGTATTATGGGTGGCTACGTGGCCGGCTCGGCCGCGCTCGTGGACGCCATGCGCTCGTGCGCGTCTGGCTTCATCTTCACGTCGTCGATTCCGCCAGTGCTCGCGGCCGGCGCCCGTGCGTCCATCCAGCACCTGAAGGAGAGCCAGGTGGAGCGCGATATCATGCACGCGCGCTCGGCGGACTTGAAGAAGCGTCTCATCGACGCCGGTTTCCCGCTGCTGCCCAGTGTGAGCCACATCATCCCCGTGATGGTGAGCGACCCGGTGAAGGTGAAGGAGGCCTCGCGCATCCTCATGGAGAAGTACAACATCTACGTGCAGCCAATCAACTTCCCCACGGTCCCGCGCGGCCAGGAGCGTCTTCGTCTCACGCCGCTGCCGACCCACTCGGACGAGATGGTGGACGACCTCATGGCCGCGCTCGAGGACGTCTGGGTGACGCTCGACTTGCCGCGCAAGTTCGTCCCGGCCGGTGACTACCTCCCAGAGGTGGGCTACCGCAACATGCCGCTCCCAGAGGACGAGGTGGTCGTGGAGCGCGAGGTTGAGGTCTACGCCTAAGGTGGCAAGTGTTTACCACACAGTACGAATTAAGAGAAAGCGTTGAGAAGAATCCGAAAAGATAAGAAAGCCCCCATGTAATGAACCAGCGATTCTGGAGAGCCCATTGAGCTCTCCTTCCAACCGATTTCATTGCTTTCTTCCATTATTATTTTTGTTTCATGAGGGCGTAAGGTATTCCGGACAGGTCCCTTTCGAAAGTGATCAAAGTGAGCTGATCGATTTCTACGGGTCTCGAACATCGATTTGTGGCAAAACACGGTTGAGCGTGAAAGCAAATGACGATAGAATCGCACAGCTTACCATCATTCCTGACATTTGAGGCAAACCAACTTGACCCGCTCACCAAAAGCGCAGAGCTCAATAGAAACAGAAGAAAGCGAGCTGGGACGATGGCCGACATGGACGCGATCGGTGCGTTCTTT
Source organism: Globisporangium okanoganense (assembly GCA_023334035.1). Classification (NCBI taxonomy): domain Eukaryota; phylum Oomycota; class Peronosporomycetes; order Pythiales; family Pythiaceae; genus Globisporangium; species Globisporangium okanoganense. The sequence goes on from JAASFY010000741.1 coordinate 2,599, forward strand.
ACTGTCTCTATGCGTCTCTCTGTATATAAGGCACACGCATGTATGTGTGTATGTGAACCACCTGTGCTCACTGTACCGCCCGCTGTTCTGTTTCCACGGCAGGCGGGAAGCGCAAGTACAAGGAGAACGCATTTACGGCCAAGGCCGAGAGCGGGACGCTCAAGGTCAAGATCCTGCGCAAGGACATGCGCAACGCCACCCCTGCCAACAACAGTGGGAATGCGAATGGCTCTGCGCCGCTCAGTGGCTTCCTCGCAGCCACGCACAAGACCGCAAGCCACCAGCAGAAGCAGCAGCGATTACAACAGGAGCAGCAGCAGCGGTCCCCACCAAAACCACGTGCGAACCGCAAGCACGTGCCGATTTTCTACCAACAGAAGGCTCCATCGATGACGATGGAGAGCTCTAGCAGCTCGACGGACGAAAGCATGGCCGGCGGCATGTCGCAGTCCATGTCCACGACGTCGACCGACTACAACGAGTCGTCCACGACGAGTCAGGACTCGTCGGGGGCTGGCCGCTTCTCGTCGTTGCTCTCGGGTCTGCACTTGGACGCCAATGGTGGAGGTGGGCTGCCTCGTCCCCCGCTATCCAACCCGTTGTTCGCACGCAACGACAGCGACGGCACCAGCAGCATATTTGGGGATCTGCTTCGCCACTCGTTCCCGTCCGCACAGGGACCTGCGCCGCCACCCACGCAGCTGGGAAGCTTCCTGCACACATCCAGCTCGTCGGTCCACCACAGCAACATCCAAGGTGAGACGGCATCCGCTCTCCATCAACTGGCCTCGTCCTCGTCCGCGTACGGCTCGTCCCTGGCATCGCTCTCGTCGGCAGCAAGGGATATTTCCAATACCAGCAGCAGCAGTAACAACAGTGGCTCCCAGTCCCAGCAGCAGGGCTACCGCTTCAACCCGTTTACAGCGCTACAGAGCGCGATCGACGTCCACCAGGCGACAATAGGCTCCTCGTCGTCCTCACATGCCCCGTACCAGTACCCGCACGAGCGCCAGCAACAGAGCCATTCAACTTTTGCCACACGGCAGGAATCCAATATGGGCGACGACCTGGGCCCGCCGCCGTCCGCACCACCGGCGTTCGCGATTCAGAACTCGCTCATGGGCGGCGGCATTGAGATGCAACCCGTGATCGCAAACGTCAACACACACAACTTTGACTGGTCCAACGGCACGGGCCGGCCACGCTCCGGCTCGCTGCCCAACATCCTCGAGGGCAAAGCGAGTGGTGGTAGTAGTAGCAGTGGTGGTGCTGGGAAGACAAGTAGCAGTGGTGGTGCTGGGAAGACAAGTAGTAGCTCGAATAGCTCAGCAGCCCCGAGTGCGAGCAACATGCACATGTGGAAAGAGGTCTAGGTAATTAGGAGGCAGCAAGCCAGGCGATTTGGATCCTTGGACACGGAATATAGCAATAAGAGTAAATAACACCACAAGCTAAACCAATTGGCACGCAGACTGGTTCTCTCGTTATTGCTTGACTTGGCTCTTAGTAGACGGTGACTGGCGTGCTCTCTCTGTTGAGCTGCTGGTGTCGGAATCAGTCGGTGGCAGCAGCCTAGTCGATGCGCGCGCAGGTCCAGAGGTCGTCGCCGAGGAAGTGCACCATTTCGATCCCGATGCCCTTGTTCTGCTGACGACTGCAATCATCCAATTTCACAATAGTGACATGTCAGTCCCAACATCATACAAGAACAACAGACCCCCACACAAACGTACATCTCGTCGGTGGAGAGCATCAAGACGCCTATTGCCATCGCGTGCTCCTTGCCCTCGGCCATGATGGCCACGGGCGTGCCGGCGGTCAGCTCCTCGGGCATCTCGCCACCTGCGGACGTGAGGCCGGGGCACATGACGTTGGCGCCCGAGAGCACGAACGGGATCGCTCCCTTGTCCGCGCGCACCTGCTTCATGATGTGCGGGACTGTGATAGTACAGAGCAACAAGAGCGTTAATAACAGTACATGTACACATGCGCATACATGTGTATAGCTACAGTATACTACACACGAACGCACTCTTGTGCAGGAGCTTGAGCGTTGGCATGAAGGGCCCGTCGCGCTGGTTGTAGAAGACTGGCTCGCCCTCGAGCAGCACGATCTGCACGTGGTTTTGGCTGCAATACACGCAATACAAGAGCTTAGTATACCATTAGTATACAGACACGGCCCACCACCACACACATGCATGTACACAGAACACGCACCACTTGGCGACGACCATGGGCGCCTTCTTGGGCAGCAGCCCCTCGAGGTACGGCTCGATGTCCGGATACTGCTCGAGGATCTTGGAGCGGATCATGCGCTGCTGCGAGGACTTGACCTTGCTGCTCGTGCTCACGTTCTCCTCTACCGTGAACTTCTTGAACATGACTGCTGGCTTGTGGCTTGTGGCTGGTGGCTTGTGGCTGGACGGGGGCTGATGGACGGACACACGCACGGACGTGGTTGTGAATGCGATCGGCTTTGGTTGGGCATCATGGGCAGAAGCGAGCAACGTGTTTAAAACGGGTTTCAAACCGTGATGTAAATTTCTATTTCTATTTCTATCGTAACTTATGAGGACGTAAAATCAGTTGTTATGGTTACGCTATAGGGTTACAGTTTCCGTTCTCTATCGAGTGTGACATGCCGCATTAATCCCCGGATTTCCGGGCGCACTCTCCTCTACTGCGGCTGACAATCCATCCGCTGGCAATCCATCCGCGGTCCGTCCGTGTCGATCCCCGCGTCCCTTCCCGTCCTCATCGATCCGCACTTCGTCAATCGACTGTCCCGGCACACCAGACACACATCCGCACAGTATCAGCAATGGCCACGCCGACCGCATCCGCAACGACCACGTCGTCCCCAACTTCCTCGTGGTCGTTCGTGGACGTGCGCGTGCCACCGGGCGCACTTGGCCTCATCGTGAGCAAGAGCGCTGGTCCGCAGGGCCACGTGGTCGTGGACGGCTTCCGCCCCGCGGGCCCCCAGGGCCAGCTCGGCGTGCTGCAACAGAACGGCCAGATCACGCGCGGCAGCATCCTCCTGGGCGTGAACGAGCACGACTTCTCCGTCCCGGGGCTCTCGTTCGACAAGATCCGCGAGATCCTCATCAACACGTCCGCCATGGAGCGTCTGGTCCGGTTCCACGTCCCACCGTCCACGTCCGCAGCCACATCCGCATCCCCGGCCAAATCCACACCAGCGTCCACAACGACACTCCCGTCCATGTCCACTGGACGCTTTGCGGACGAATACATCATGGGCAAGGAACTCGGCGCCGGGACGTTCTCCGTCGTGCGGGAGGCCACGCATCGCGTCTCGGGCGAGCGCTTTGCGATCAAGTGCATCAAGCGCGAGCAGCTCTCGGCGGACGATGTGGCCGCGCTCACGCTCGAGGTGGCGATCCTCAAGCAGATGCAGCACCCGCACATCGTCAAGCTCTTCGCGGTCTATCAGGAGAGCGCGTACTACTACCTCGTGACCGAGTTCATGGCCGGCGGCGAGCTCTTCGACCGCATTGTCGAGAAGAACTTTTATTCCGAGCGCGAGGCCCGCGAGCTCGTCAAGATCCTGCTCACGACGATTCGGTTCTGCCACGACGCCGACATTGTCCACCGGGACCTCAAGCCCGAGAACCTGCTGCTGACCAACAAGGCCGACGTGGCCGACATCAAGCTCGCGGACTTTGGCTTTGCGAAGCAGGTTCACGTGGACGGCGAGGGCCTCGCGACCGCGTGCGGGACGCCCGGGTACGTGGCGCCCGAGATCCTCCAGGCGCGTCCCTACGGCAAGGAGGTGGACATCTGGAGCATTGGCGTGATCACGTACATCCTGCTCTGTGGGTACCCGCCGTTCCACCACGAGAACCAGGGCGTGCTCTTCCGCAAGATCAAGATGGGCAAGTTTGAGTTCGACTCGCCCTACTGGGACAACGTCTCGGCCGAGGCCAAGAACCTGATCTCGAGAATGTTGGTCATCAACCCAATTGAACGGTGGACGGCCGCCCAGCTGCTCGACCACACGTGGATCACGGGCGCCAACGTCAACACGGTGCAGCTCACGGGCGCGCTCATCGAGCTGCGCAAATTTAACGCGCGCAGGAAGTTTAAGGCCGCCGTGAGCACCGTCAAGGCCACGATCTCGCTCACAAAGAAGCTCGCGATGATGGGCATGAGTCCGCGCAAGGAGGACGCGGACAGTACCAAGGCTGCGGACACAAGCCCATCCCCTACTGTTACGGAGGCTTCAGGGATCCCACCACAGCCCTCCACTTCGAGTAATACTGCGTCCTCTCCGGTGGCCCCAGCTCCGCCAGCGGCGCCGTCGGTCCTGTGAGCGCGGAGGTAGCGTTCGCAGAGTAGGTAAAGAAGGAGACAGAGGGCGTGCGTGTGGATTCGTGGGCTCTGGACTGTCTCCCAACTAGATTTCCGGGCTCTTTGCGGAGCGCCATCCATTCCATTCCATTCAACAAGGTATCCGCTTTCTTATCTTTCTGGTGTGGTCTGTGGGTTGTTCTCAGATCAAAAGCTTATTGCTCTCATCAGATTCGATCCAGTCTCTCGTATTTTTGCCAACGTGGTGGCTGGAAATAGGAAAAAGATCCCAAGGCGCGTCTTCTCCTCCCGCCACGAGGCCACATCCAGAGAACACGCGTTACCACTCGCCCACAGAAGCGAATAGCCCACGATCCCAGAACCAGCCATCGACAACCTCAGCCAACAAGATGCTCAAGTTCTTTACGCGGAAGAAGTCGGATCCGTGCGCGACCAGCGACCAGCAGCATGGCGACGGAAGCGAGGCCATGACCGGCCTCAACGTGGATACATGGGACGTCGTCCAGGTCCAAGTCCCGCCCGGTCCGCTGGGAATCGTGTTGGACGGCAACTGTTTGTTTGCGGCGGTCGTGGACGAATTCTCGGCTCTCCCGGACGGCCGCAAGGGTGCCATTGAAGCCCACGGTGGCGTCCATCGAGGCTCCGTCCTCATGAGCGTGAACGAGATCGACCTGCTGCAGGGCAAGATGACGCTCATGGAGGCTGGCCACGTGCTGCGCGAGACGTCCCACTTGGACCGCACGATGTGGTTCAAGGTCCCGCCACAGCTCGAGGCCGCGGACCAGAGCCCAGACAAGACGATGAGCCTCGAGAAGCAGTCGCTGCTGAGCCGCATGGTGTCCAGCTCGTCCTTAAGCGTCGACAACAGCGAGATGCCAGTCACAGTGCTGCGTAAACCTTCACTGACTGACATCAACACGATCACCGTCATGGTCAAGGGACCCAAGCTCGAGCCACCGGCCAAGCAGTTCATTGGCGACAAGTTCGTGGCGGTGGACGTCCCACCCGGACCGCTGGGTCTGAACCTCGATGGCGCCGTCCACGATCACGGCGTGGTGCTGGGCTTCATCCCACTACCTGACGGTTCAAAGGGTGTGCTGGAGACCCACAGTGGGGTCAAGCTCGGCTCGGTGCTCATCGAGATCAACGACGAGAACGTGTCCAAGCTGCCGCTGGACCAAGTCCGAGCCAAGCTGGGCGCGCTCAGCGGATCCCCGCGGCGTTTGGTCTTCCGACTGCCAGTCTCATCATCCTCAGCGGCCAGGCGACAGTCGCAGGTGGAACCCAAGGCTCGTAACGTGTCGATGGTCAAGATGCACGTCGAAGAGGACCTGGCCAAGCGCCGCAAGCTCGAGCTTGCGCTCGTGATGAAATTCGACAAGAGCAAGATCAAGCGCAGCGAGTGCTGGTTCATGGTGGACGCCCAGTGGATGGCGCACTGGGTGACGTTCGTGGGTCAGAGTGGTCCGCTTCCAGGCGCCATCACGAACGAGAGCCTACTGCTGCCCGAGTGGCGGGACCGCTTGAATGGGGAGATCCCGGGCGAGCCTGACACCCCGCGGCTTGGGCTCGAGCGGTCCAGGGACTTCCGGTGCGTCAACCCCATGGTCTGGAGCATTCTGTCCGAGCTCCATGGGGCAGGTGACGCCCCATTGATCGCCAGGTAAGGCGGGAGAAGGACACTAGTGTCCACGTGTGGTGGACATGGACCTTTTGAGATTGTTGAAGCACTGTTCGTGACTGACAGTTTTGTTAATTTGTGTCCACATTACTATAATAGGTACGCGATGGACATTGCAGCTGTGGCGGTGGACAAGGAGAGCGTGGAGAATGTCCTGCGCGAGCCGCAGCCCACGGCCGCAGTGCTCGTGCACGAGCTCTTCAGCAGGTGCCGCACGGAGGTCATCGAGAGCTGAGCTTCAGCGGATTTCTCTCTCGACCAATGGTGAGCCGCGCTTGAGACCCAGGAGCTACCTTCGCGTTGGCCAAAGTGATTATTTTTTTCTATCTATTTTCCCTTCATTGCCACTCGGTTGTTCCTTCTCATGCCAGCCACTCTCACTCAACCATGATTGCATGTCGGGGCACTTCATCTTGCTGCGTACTTATGCGAATATGTACAGTATGTGTCAAAAGCTGATTCTGACTCTTCTTCTGATTCAGATTAGAATCAGCTTTTTCTACTTCTGATTCAGATCAGAATCAGAATTTTGCGATCCACATCAACTGCCCACTCCACACAGAGTAAAGCAAAGCATGGAAGTGGAGCGCGAACCTTCGCCCACGCGCAGGCACACGAAGCGCGTCGCTCCTGTGGAAGGTGTACATGGCCGTGAGGACGAGAAAGGACCAAAAGTGCGGTCCTCGTGGCTGCTGGAGTATGCGTTCGGGACGCAGATGCTGCTCGGACAGGGCGAGTGGATGCACGTGGCTCACGTGATCCGCTCGAGCTTCCTCGTGGTCGCCAAGGAGCTCAAGCGCCACGAGCGGCGGCTGCGTGTATTGGAAGTCAATAGCAGTAGCCACTTCAGAGAGCAAGAACAGAAGAAGGAGAGCGATCGCTGGAGCGCAATGCAGACGCAAATGACGCGCTTCAGTGACGAGCTTCAGCTGCTGACACAACAGCTCCAGCAACTGAAAGAGAGTGACGTCTCCATACACCAGCGGCTTGGTACAGTGCTGATTCTCAACAAGCGCAGTGAGGAGCGCCATGGTGGGTGTATACACCTTCTACACTCTCCATGTATTAATGTGTCTCGCCCTTGGAATAACGTCCCATGTGTTGGTCGTGTAGCTCGCGTGAAGAGGAGACTCGCCAGCGTTGAGCTGCTGATGAAGAACGTGATAGAGCGTGACGAGAAAAGCACGCAGACTCGCCTACAAATTGTGGAAGCCAAGCTCAGTGGAGTCACAACGGAGCTGCAGCAGCAGCTCAAACCAGGCCACGAAAGCTCTCTTCAGGACGTTCTCAAGTCCCAGGCCCAGTGCGAACAAGAGATCCGTATTTTCCAGCGTGCGCTCGTGGCGCATGACAAGCGTGCGATGGCCCAGGTGCAAGAGATCGAGAAGCGCATCGCCAAGATGATGACTCGGGATGATAAGAGCGCCGACGCAGTCGTGACTCGAGCCAAGTCACAGTTACCAGCAGACAAGGCTTCCGCACCAGATCCTCCTCAGCCATTTCGGCTATTGAGAAGCCCCTCATCTAAGCATATCCCAGTTGTCAATAGCGAGATGAAGGCTCGGCGGTCGGATCCAGAGACCCAGGCACGAGAAGTCTCGGCCGCCACTGGCTCGCATGCGACGTTGAGAGAGCGATTCGCTCGTGCTCGTGAGAAGCAGCAGGAGAGTCTCAGTCAACTACGGCGTCAGCAACAACACTCGTAATACCAGAGGTCTTCTTGTATGGATTCCTGTATTATTAAACAGAGTGCGTTTTGAGAAACAGCAGTGGCTGCTGCTGAGTGTGGTTCTCAAGCCCTTGGAGCTCGTCGTTTGAGAGAAACTGGTGGACACCAAGCGTCACGAGCGCCACTGCGTCAGGCAGCGGCAGTACGCTAATGAGCTCAAAGATGCGCAGCCGAGCAGCCTGCCAAATGAGGTTCGTCATGGGCGGCTCTGGCTTTGAACTCCTCTCGCTCTGAAGCTGTTGCTGGACGGCGTTAACGCCGCACGTAAGCGTGAGCACCCACTGGTTCACAATCGCAGCTTTGGACGCAGCTAACTCTGTCGGGACTGTGAACAGCAATGGAGAAACTGGCTCAAGTTCTTCTTGTTCCTGGACCTCGTCACTGTCGTTCTGGTTGGAGCTGGGATCACAAAGTTGGAGCTGAAAACCAATTTCAGGTGGCGCGAGGACGACGATCTGGCGAATGTCGACCAGCTTCACGCTCTTAATGAGCAGCAGCTGGGCTTCATTTTCTCCTTGGTCCAGTTGCAGAATCTGAAGTGCTGATCCATCCCTCATGAGCTGAAGCACAACTCGATGAGGAGCTTCGTCTGTCGTTGATGATGATGTCGGGTGAAAGTCGAATTCCTGGCCGCGCTTGGCCTCATAGATACCCGCGAGGTATTGCTCCTAGAGCCAAAGAGAACGCGAAATTGGTGGCTCAGTATCACTTACGAGAGCCACTCTATAATTGATTTGTTCCGTACCTGGACGTGGTGAATGCGCTTGGGCAGGGGCGTCGTCGCGACCTTGAGTATCAGGATTCGCCCCAGGCGCACAAGAGCCGAATAGCAGGAGCTCTCAGCATATGGGAAGAAGAAAACAGGAAGCGGTTCAAGAATCGGCCTCGTACCTGGGGCGTCAGCTCGGTCGTCCATTGGAGCAGCTCCTGTTACAATCGCCTACGTCAGTCAGTCTCCGAATTCTGTAGAGTGCTCCAAGTAGCGAAGTTCTTCAAGAGCACCACCCCACGTACGAAGAAGACCTGCTGCGCTTTCCGCGGGTGCAGCGGCAGCTTGGCTCCCTCACTAGACGTATCGCTCGCCATCATCACTCACTCCTCTCCTGTCGCAGTCGTGCTTTAATGTTGAGAGCAGCTGCGAGGGTTTCAATCTCCAAGCGGTGGCGAACAACGGACCGTCGCGGCGTTTTCTATAGACGAAAGACCAGCCAGCTAACTGAGGGGTTTTTTCTTTCAGTTAGGCCACCGCCTCACGTTGAAGCGTGGAGACCAATAGCGGGCAAATTTACGTCACATCATGACCGCGTTCCAGTTCGATCGAGTCCGTCTGACGAGCCTGGAGCAGCAGGTGCCGCCGAAATTGCAGCTGCTGCGGCTGCGACTGCGCTTCGGACTGCCTCGTGTGCTGAGAATCGACCAGCGCTTCCGCATTTCTCTCGAGCTCGTAGACGAGATGGGGCAGCCGGCTGCGGAATCAGATCTCATGGGGGATCTGGCGCTTCAAATCTCCCACGAGACCAACTCTGTGGACGTTGAGCTCAAGGTTCGAGAGCTCGCTAGCTCTTGCTCCAGAAGAGAGGGTTGCCGGTGGAGCTTTGACGCCGAGTTCAGCCTCAAGACCGTCGCGCCATCAAACCAGAGCCAAGACGAGATCGCAGCTAAGCACCAGAGCCTCGACGCACCTAAAGAGGCCATGAACGTGACCTTTTTGCTTCAGATTGGCTTGAAAGCAAGCTCAAAGCGGACTTTGGCTGACAGAACTGAGTTCCACGAGGCGTTCCAGCAGTTTTGCATTCACAGTGAATGGATCGACGCCCAGACGCTCGTTCTCCCAGTGCAGACGCAGCGCATTCGTCTGCTGCCACTCGCGTCATTGCCGTCAGGTGATTTTGAAGAGCTCGAGTTGGCCAGAAGCAGCAGCCTCTGCAGCCGCGTGTTCTCAATTATCCGACCGCTTCAAGCTCGAAAAGCGCGAGTCATCACGGTCGGGGAGAACTACGGCGACACCATGGGCTCGCACATCTGGGATGCATCCATCTTGCTCTCCTTCGCACTGTGTGCTGCGAGCCATTTGCCTCCAGACCACAAGAGCCACACGATGCTGGAGCTTGGCGCTGGCTGTGGGCTCTTCGCAGCCGTGTACGCGGCTCTCTGTGAAGAAGATCTGGACGGTGCGGGGGCGACGATGGTGCTCACGGAGCGCAGCGAGAGTCTGGCGCTGCTCGAGGCCAACGTGAAGCTCAACGCAGTGTCCGGCAACACTGCTGAAGTGGCTGGTGACAGAGTTCGACGATGGGCTCCAGCGATCCAGTTCCTGCCGTTGATGTGGGGCGATCCCATTGGCAAGAACGCTCTTCCACGCGATGGTGTCGACACCATCTTTGCTGCGGACGTGCTCTACAACTGGAGTTCGCACGAGCCACTGCTGCGCACGATCGACGCGATTCTTCAGCATCAAACGCCTGGAACTGGTTGTGCGACCAGTGCCGTCATCGCCCACAAGCATCGCGGCAGCAAGGCCGCAGCGTCCTCAGCTTTCCTGGAACAGCTACTGCAAGGCTCGAGCGAGAACTGCTGCGATCAAAAGCCACTGGGCGAGTGCCAGTGGACCAATTGGCACGTCTCGAGGGCAGCGAAGCTGGGAAAAGTTGATATTTTACTGCTCACGCGCAAGCTTGAGTCTCATTCTACAAGCATAGCGAGGTCGGTATCATAAGAGCTAGAGACCTTCCGAATAGAGCAAAGGCACTCCACGAAAGTAGGTTTAAGACGCAAGACTCAGATCATACATGTTTGCTCCACTAATAGTAGCAGTCCCTGTCACTCTTTGCGTATCACCCGCTCGTGACGCACTTGTCCCGCAGTTCGTTCGCGAGCATCGCTGCTTTCAGCCGCGGCTCCTTGAGAAATGCACCCACTTCCGTGTCGCCCACGGCCTCGGCGTCAATGTCCACTTGGAATCTGTTGATACAAAGCATACCGTTAGTTTCTAATATTTGTTCAGCCACTCACAAACCATTGACCAAAATCATACCTTGGGAGAATCGGAGCCGTGGTCGTCCCGTGGAGCTCAACAAACAAGCACCAGACCATGGGCGTGACGCACCGGTAGTCCTTCATGCGCACGAGGCCCGCCCGTGGCGTGTCGGGTCGTCCTGGGACCAGCGACGTCATGCGCTCGAGCCACTCAGGCTCAAGCAGCACCTCGTTCGCAATGGGACCTGGAGGCGGCCCGCCGCGCGCCGCGTACTCGACCCAGGTGTTCATCCAGAGGGCGTCGATGACGAACCAGCACTCCTTGCGCGTGAGCGTGGCCTTGTCGTATTTGACGACGAGCGCGAGCTCCAGCTTGCGACGCTTGTCCAGATCTTCCACGAGCGGGACAGGTGCTGCACGCGGGACGATCTTGGCGGCGGTCGCATGAGCACCAGGCAGGCGGAATACCAATGTGCGATGAACTTCACTGAGCTCGCCCAGTGTGCTACGGATGTCGTCGAGCGTGGCGCCAGAGACGTCATCGTCGTTGATCTTGACGAGCACCGAGCCGTTCAACACGCCGCCATGGGCTTCGAGTGCGCCAATTGAGCCGTCTGGGAGTGCGATGAACCCAGTGACCACTGCGTGGTCCTCGATGGCGCCGTCCAAGTTGAGACCCAGCGGGCCAGCAGGTACTTCGACAGTCACGGTCTTGACGGGGGCTTCAACATCAGTCGAAGGCCCAAAGAGCAGTGTCGACGCCTCTGCGATGCTACTGGGGGCCGCCTGAGCGATCTTGTTGAACGGCGCCTTCATGGTCGCGATACTCGGCATGCTCTTGGGCATGCTGGGCATATTTTTGGGCATACTCGGCATGTTCTTTGGCATGTTGGGCATGGCCGGGAGCGTGTAGCCGCCGATGGTCCATCCTTTCTTGGCCGCTGACGACGACGCTGCGCTCTTGAAGCTCGTGCTGCTGGCTCTAGATGCCGAGGTCTTTGGCTGCAAATCGTCGCTGAGCTGGTCGTACGAGCCTTCCATGTCCTGACTGGTTGGCGACTCGTGGAGCCCGACGGACGCGGGACTGACGGCCGCGAGCTCCTGGGCCAGCTCGGCATCGTCGCTCCACTCGGTCTCTCCCGCGAGCCCCGACTCCTTAAGCGGCGTCGCGCTCTGCGCCACGGGCACGGGCACCTGGAAGCAGAGCTCGCGCTCGAGGTGGCTCGTCTCGCGCAGCACCTGGCCGATCTCGGCGAACGTCATGTTGTCCTCGGTCAGGTCGTAGTGGTTGATCTTCACGAGCACGCTACCGGGGAGCACGCCGCCGTGGAGCTCCACTGCGCCTCTGGTGCCCTCGGTGTCCACGGGCCCGAAGCCCTCGAGCACGGCCGCGGTCTTGATGGTGCTGTCCAGCAGAATGCCCAGCGGCCCGGGCGCCACAGTGACGACCACGAGCTGCCAGTTGACGCACACGTCCGTGAATTTTTCGTCCGCGGCGGCCACGCGCGGCGAGAGACCCAGCATCGAATATCTCGAGGAGTTTGACTGCGACGACTTGGGGCTCGTGAGCGACTGCGCGGCGGCGGCGGGGGAGAGCGGCATGAGCGCGCCTGATTTCTGAATGAAGTGGGTGAAGAGCTCTGAATTGCGCGTCAAGCACGAGAGGGTACGGCTGGGTTATGGTTACGCTCCTTCTCTTCCATGCATACAAATTATAAACCCTTCAATTGGACATATATACCCTTTAAAACAGACTTGTAGACCAATTATTGATGTATTACCTGTATAATTGACGTAAAAATGCTATAAATGTGGTACTCATAGAGGAAGGGTTGATTTAGAACTCTAAATGGGTAACTTGGAAGAGATTGCTTTTGTGGGATGGGAGACTTTCCTCAGTTGAGTGACGCTCATGTGAAGTATCGAGGATTAAGAGGACACTAAAGCGAAATTTCACACCGTGACGTGACACGAACCATGAACTTGATCAGCAGACACTTGACGTGCCCGTTGCATCATGCTGGTGGCCGGCCACGTTACACAGTGTCTCTGTGCGCACTCGAGATGAAAGTGTAAGAAGACAAAGGACCTTTGAAATGATCCCTCCCAGCGAATTACCGTTTGCACGAATGAATGAGTCCCTGGTGAAGGCGCTGGGGTCACTTGGTCTCTTGAACCTAAAGACGCCTGAGTGGCACGATATACAGTTCTTGGACACAAGCGACGGGCTCCAATGGAGTGTTGAGTGCCTTCGATCGCGTTGCCCTGGGGCCAAAGCAGTGACTGAAACTGCTCTTTCCCTGTTGGGGTCCAAGAACCGGTTAAAGCGACCCCGACTGGGCAAAGTTGACGGATCGGGATGTGCCCCTAACACCCCGGCCTACGTGAAAACTGTATGGTAGCAACGGTCCTGCATTTAACTTTGAGATTAAGCCTTGTCATGGGCCAAAGGCTCAAGAGCTCCTCAACTTGAAGCTAGTGTTACGCGCTGGTGAGTTGTCGAGTCTCGAGCACCTGGTGGATCCAGTGTGACGAATCACTTGCAGCATGCGAGCTCCCAATGGGGCAGTGCTGACAGATAATAGGGCGTCTGAACAGTTCGTACGGGGTCTGTGAGTCTGTCGAGAGCAAGCTAGACACCAGTCAACGTCCGAGGAATCAAAACTTCAACTTGATATGTCGCACGAAGGTCGCTCGGATGTGGAATGTTACTCGAACGAGTCTTCATTATTCGGCCCAGAAAAGTATTCCGGACTGCTGATTGGCTTGCCGAAAAGCCATACTACTCTGTCCGAAATTTATATGTGCATCCCTGTTTGAAAGTGTGTCCCAAAACAACCAGGACGCTTTTGAGGGAGCGGATTGGACGAAAACATTCGCAAAGGTTGGAGCTTTTGCTCATTTTCCCGCTGTATTC
>JAASFY010000742.1:0-16235 GCA_023334035.1 Globisporangium okanoganense
CACCTGATGACGTCATCTGTGCGCTTGGGTATCCACAGTATTACCGGTATTCAACCGGTATCTGCTACCCATGGCTGCACGCCGGAGTTGATGTGGTCCACATCAAACTCCATGTAATGGGATAGGTTAGCCCATTACACTTGGATGCTGTCTCTCGTGGTCCTCGCTTGCGCTTCCTGTGCGCTGTTGATCTCGATGTCGTGCTGCGCGTCATGTAAGTGTTCTCCATTCGTAGTGCTGGCGGTCGTGCCATCAATCGAGCTGCCCATTCGCTTTGTGCGTTTTCTAGTGTCGACAATATTTCTTCAAGTCGTTTGTTTCGCACTAGAAGTTGATCCAGCTGCAGCTATTGTTGCTTGAGCAAGATGACAAGTTCATCTTGTGCGCTCTTCGCTTCGGTGTCAGCAGCACTGCGAGACTTCTCGAATGTCTCACTAAGAGATAGCGATCACGACAGCAGCTCCGACTCGGCCATCTCCAGCACGCCAAGCATGCCCTGAATGCGGCGGACGTAAGGACTGCATAGTCGATGCAAGAACATCTCTGGGTAGTGCAGCACAGCGGTCACCATCATGACCTTGAGCACTTGCGTGTCGAGATTCCAGCTGCTCGTGGGGAAGCCGTGGGCTGAGGCGAAGAGAACACGGTGCATTTGCTCCACTCGAGGGAGAACGACGGCGTTGAGCGACGAGAGATCAGGAAGCGCTGCACCAGTTTGTGGGTTCCAACCGCTTAGGTGGCGAGATATTTGCTGGCCCTCCTGGGTCACGTTTAGCATGTAGGTGAACGCTTTGTTAACTCGAGAGAGGTTCCATCCGCCACGATCAACCACCCACAGTGAGTTAATGGGATAGTCCGCGTTGGCGTGCATGGCGCCACCTCTGCGAAGCGAGTGAGAAGAAATACCAGTGGCAAGGCTCTCTCCACTTGCACTACTGAGCTTGCTCACGCTGGCAAGCAGCCAGTTGACGAAGGCTTGGGCGCCTGGCGGCGCGCTCTTGCGCTTGCTGGCGGCCCCGGATGGCTGACCTACTGTCTCGAACTCGTCATCACGGTCGAGAAGTTCCATCAGACCCACCTCGTCCTCGTCCTCCAGGTCGGCTTGGGTTATTGGGACGTGGGAAAATTGAAGGATCATGCGACTTCCAGGTGCTGCGTGTAGAATCATCGCGACTGCCAGTGTGTGAACAGGACAGGTGAACATATCCGTGGGGTTCTTGAACAGAGACACGTCTTGCTGCAGTGCCGTTTTCACTCTCTTGAACCTCAAGAAGATCATGTCACCTGTTAACCATACAACAATCAAGGCACTCAGTTAAAAAAGACATATAAAGGATAAGACACATACCGAGCACTTAACCTGTGTGAACGCAAAGCTGACTTTTATTCAGCTGTTCAGCGTCATATCCACGTCCATAGATATAACACAGCATGATGACGAGTGCCGCGTCGAGATAGTCGCTCTGGTTGGACGCATTTTCGTAGAGAATATGGACAATGATACCAAGGTCTCGCTTCGTGCACGAAGGTGGTTGCTTCACGACGCCTACATCAGGTCGCTTTGCGCAGTTTTTGTTGATTGTCGTGAGCAGCTTCTGCAGGCGCTGTAGCACAGGCTGGTTTTGCGTTGGATGCAGCTCTACTAACCAGTTCTTGACGTTGCCAAAGTAAAAGAGAATAGTGTTCCTAGCTAATGTCTTACCTTGGCTTTCTTCCTTGTTACCAAAGACCATGCAAACTTGTCGAGTATGATGTACAGGCTCCTCCCTATCTGTCCCATCTTCAGCGATCCTCGCACGCGCTTCTGGAAGTGAGACGTCATTGGTTGTCAGGAAGGCTTCAAATGCCTTGATGGCTGTCGCTCTGCTTCGCTGGCTGTTAGCCGGGATCAACGACAGCATGGACATGTTGGTGATGCCCACTGGTTGTGTTGTGATACACAAAGCATGCGATCTTCGCTCGCCCGCACTGCTTCCTCCATGGGCGCGACCCTTCGAATGTTCTATTTATTCATTCGGTCAAAGTTGGAAACTTCACGATTTTTTTAATATTATAATATCTTGGTTTCACCATGGGATATCAAATATTTGCGCGACATTCCAACCAAATATTGTCGGAACGGTCGAAACTGGGAGTAAAAACAGATCATGATTTTCATTGGATATAATATCGCCTTGAGTAGATTGATTCGCTGAAAATGTCTTCGACAAGCTATGATTGGCTGGACATCACCAGAGTGAAGGCAAGTAGTAAAAAAAGTTGGGCTCTGCATGCTATTATACCGTACCAGTACAAATGTTGTCCAAAAAGCTTCCACGCTTTCGTACTGTGATCAACAGTGGCTTAATCTGATTCGCTACAAACCTCAAGTCAAATTGTGGTACAGTGATTTTCTTAATAGTGAGCGCCTTTAATGACTTTAAGCAGACATCTGAATGCCTTATTTACGTACTCACATAAGAAAAACAAGATCTATGTCACGAATGTTCTTATCGAAATTGACCCTAAACCAATTAAGTTCGACCTGTCTGATAATTTATTCGCATTGACACAGGTTAAAAACTGTGAATAACAGGTTAAAAACTGTGAACAACAATGGACGAGTCCGCTCGCGTGGCCGTTCCTGCTGCTGGGCGTCCACGACTGAGCTCGCCGAAGCGCGCAGCATTCGCGTCGAACCAGCTGCAAGCGCTCGCGTGGATCTGCTTCTGCGGACCGGGGCTCTTCAACGCGCTCACGTCCTTCGCCAGCGGACTCGCGGATCCGCGCGTCGCCTTCGCGGGCAACGCGCTCGTGTACCTGAGCTTTGCGGTCTGCAGTCTGCTGGCAGCCGCGCTCGTACCGGCGATCGGCGTGCGACGCGCGCTCACGCTCGGCGCCACGGGCTATTTCGTGTACGCCGCGTCGCTCTGGAATGTGCGCAACGGGTGGCTCGCACCCACGCAGCTGTACTACGCGGCGTGTCTGCTGCTGGGCACGGCGGCCGCGCTGCTCTGGACTGCACAGGGGCTCATGCTGCTGAGCTATCCGAGCGCTGAGACCCAGGGCGCGAGCGTGAGCAGTTTCTGGGTCGTCTTCAACCTGGGCGCCACGGCCGGCGGCGTCTTCAGCTTTGCGCTCAACTTTGACCAGGGCGCCTCGTCATCTGGCTCACCTGGCGCTGCGTCAAATGGGATGTACGCGGTCTTCCTGCTGCTCATGGGCGGTGGCGTGGCGCTCGCGTGGCTCATGGTTCAAGACTCGGACAACGTGGTGAAGGACAATGGCCAGCCAATACACATTATATCAACAGCAGCACCAATACCACTGCCGGGCGATGACAGGTCGCCACGGAGATCATGGACAACCAGTGTGCGTAACGCGCTGGAGATCGCGAGCAACCCCATTCACAGAAAGATCTTGCTGCTGCTGCTCCCATTGTTCGCGTACAGCAACTGGTTCTACGCGTACCACTCGTTCTTCAACGTCACGGTCTTCAACGCGCGCACGAGTGGCCTCACGAGCGCGTGCTACTGGCTCGCGCAGATGGCCGGCGCGTCCATCGCAGGTCGCTGTCTCGACTCCCAGGTGACGAACGCGCGTCATCATCATCACCGTCATTATACGGCTAAGCCCCGGATTGCCAAGCTGTTCCTGGTTGCATTCCTAATGCTAGCGACTGCCATGTGGGCGCTGGGCTGGTACTTCCAGAGCCAGCTGCACCTGAGCTACGACCATCGAGTCAACATGGACGTGCTCACGACCGACGTGTCATCGCTGCTACCAGCGTTGCTGCTGTACATCATCTACGGGCTCCACGACGCGCTCTGCCAGGTGTGGCTCTACTGGTTCATGAGCCTCGTCACGTCACGAGACGTCGTCGCCGCGGGCTGCTACGCTGGCATTTACAAGAGCGTCCAGGCGGCCAGTGCCGCACTCGCATGGTACTTTGGGGCGATCCAGATGGCCCCGCTCACGCAGTTGCAGCTCAACCTGGCACTCTGCATCACGAGCATCTTGTGTGCACTGCGCTGCTGTGATTCTGCGTTGATCAGCTCCATTCCATCATCAAAATTGGAGCGCGACACTGACCGCGAGTCTGACAAGCTGCTCGCTTAAGAGCGAGCCTAAGAATAATTTACCCAGGGGCGCAAGTGGCCAAGACTAATTTTAAGAAGACCCAAGAGCGGAATGGCGTATTTGAGGAAGCCTTTCGTCAGCCGCTGTGCTGGTGTTTCCTGGCTTTCAAGAACTCTCGTGCGTGTGGGGACAGGCAACTAGCGTGGGGGTCCAGCTATCTGCGGCTCAAGTGCTGGCACCAGGTCCGTGTCGGCTTTAGCTACGATGGCGTCGCTTGCAGTGACCCTGGAGAACACTGAGACGCTGTCGCGACCCTCAACAGCGCAGTCGAAAGGCCGGCTGGTGCTCCAAGTCGAGGACTTTTTCCTCGCCAACAAGTTTGTGGTCGTGACCGTCCACGAAGTCCAGAGCTCGGGGCTCAGCTCACCTTTGGGGACTGCTCGGCCGCAATCTTCATCTTCTTCACAGCAGCAGAATACCGAGAAATCCGAGGCTCTTGCGGCCCTGGACAAGGACGATGGTGCTGCTGCTGTGCTTTCTGCTGAAGTGACGGGCTTCCACGTCACGGCGGTGGACGAAGTGGAGAATGAGTACTCGCTCTTCATCTCGCGCCAGAAGGCCGAGTACCTCTTGCGCATGGAGCAAGAAACTACCCAATCCCAAGCAAGCGAGTCATCATCACAACAGCAGCCGGCGGTGGCGGTGTTGATTTCAATCGAGGCCATGGCCAACAGCATCCTCACGCACTTGGACATCATCGGCAATCGCCACAGGGACATTGGGAAGCTCACGTGTCGCGAGCCGCAGGCTCACGTGGCCAAGAAGGAGCGCGTCGTGCCAGCCAAAAGCAGCAGTGCTGCAAATGGGAAACAGAAAAATTCGCACTTGCCGTCCAAGCGACAGGACCAGCGGGCCGCGCGTTCGCTCAAGACCGCCGTCAAGACCCGCGAGGCCATCGCTTTAGCAGCTCATAAGCTCATAGCTAGCCCCACTAGTCCCAATCCCAGTCCTTTGTTGCCTTTGGCTCATCATGAAGACATGAGCGAAGACACCGAAGTGCTCACGCCACGTACACGCAAGGCTCGCAAGAGCAGCGACTACCGGCTGCTGAGCCGCATGGCAGTCGCGGACGACAAG
This sequence comes from Globisporangium okanoganense, assembly GCA_023334035.1. Classification (NCBI taxonomy): domain Eukaryota; phylum Oomycota; class Peronosporomycetes; order Pythiales; family Pythiaceae; genus Globisporangium; species Globisporangium okanoganense. The sequence continues at coordinate 5,197 of JAASFY010000742.1, forward strand.
ACGATCTGGAAGTCCGAGCTCGAGTCAATCCACGACGACCCGAGCTTCCGCGTCATGATAGACGACATGAACGGCAAGGCCTTCGCTGAACAGGGCCGCCAGGCAGGATCAACCACACAAACTGCTGACCACGATAGCATTGCGAGCCTGAGCACCATCAAGCGAGCCATGCCGGAGAAGAAGACCAAGCACAAGGAGCTCCAGGAACGGCGCGACAAGGGGCGCCAGGCTCGGCTTCGCATCACAAGGGGGAATTCGTGGTCCGCGCTCCAGGATATCTGTGGCGTCCCTAGCAGCTTAGCAGCAGATGACGAGCCCACACGGGCCGCTACCTTTGAGGAGATCGATGGCCTGCCTGGAAACCTGGTGAAGCGGCTGCCATCACTCAGCAGTCGCAATGGCGGCTCGTCGAAGCGCTTTGAACTCTTACCGTCGCGCTCGGTGACTCGGAAGTCGTCGCTCGTGCCGGAGCAGCAGCCGCAGGAGCCCGAGCAGTTTCTGCGCAAGCGCTCGGGTGCGAACGAGCGGCGCGTACTCAAGACCGAGAGCATCTTCAACGAGATCCCGGGCATGGGCGTCGAGATCACTACGGAGCGCCCCAGTCAGCGTGGGTCGCTGCTGCTGGGCTCGCCTCGCACTGACGACGTCAAGCGACTTGACATGCTGCGCATGCAAGAGAATGCTCGACGCAGTTCGCTGGAAAGGGATCTGGATGGCACGCTGCGCAGACGGTCTGTTAGCAAGGCCGGGTCAAGGAGACACTCGATTGCCAAGGAGAAAAGCGTGGAGGAGCTGATTAGCGACACTGTGGCGCTTCTCGTGCCGTCGGCTTCAGAGCCAGAGCTTCAGGGACCAGAGTCCGTGCCAGTTGAGGCCGAGCGATCGCCATCACCAGCACCAGTGGCACTGACACTGTCCGCTACTGAGGTTTCGGCGCCGCCTCGTGTATCGCAGCTTGCTCTTCATGAAGACCAAGGCGTGGCTGACTCAGTGAGCACCGAGTTTTTCCTCACGACTCGGCGGTTTATCGTTGATGAAGGCGGTGGAGACACAGGTTCTGCGAGTCCCACGAAAGCTCCCGATGAGCCTGGTGAGCCCGCTGTTGATCGAGATGAGCAGATGACGCCATCGAATGGGGAGCCTCAGATGAAGACTAGCAGAGCAATAGGAGTTTACGCACTGACGCTTGACACGTCGCTACCAGTGGAGAACTCGGGATTGCAGGCAAGCGATAGTGCTATTGTAAGTCCTAGCGCTGCTATGAGCCCAAGATCGGCTCGACTGCGAAGTGAGCAGACGATCGAGATTCACGAGGAAGAGTCACTCGATCCAGAAGGCGAGCGTTCGCATGGTCAAGACGCTGCAGCAGAAGCAAGCGACGAAGCTGACATTCACAATGAGTTCGAAAATTCTGATGCGACTGGAGACAAGCAAGCACCACCTGATACCGTCGAGCCAGCTTCCGCTCTTCTTTCGTCTCGTCAAGCCTGTTGGGCAGACGAAAGCCACGAGCGACCGCTTCCTGCTTCACCAAGAACACTGCCACGACTGTTAATCCCAGCACATGAAGAAAATGCCACTCCTGGCCCATCGTCTCAGCGTGAGAAGCTTCCGGATGTGACGCTGGATGCTGCTGCTATCACTGACCGTCGAAGACGAAGCCTCGATGGGTTAAAACCAATCTCACCTCTTTTTCGCTTGCCTGCTGAAGACGATGTTGAAAACCCCCAGGAGAAGCAGCTCAACGCCGAAGAGTTATCACTCCAAGGACTGGCGAGCCTGGAGGTAGAGATTGTGACGGCCCAATCTGTCGAGTCCAACACTGAAGAACTCCCAGGTCAAGGCGTGGCGAGATCAAGGGTAGACATTGCGATGACCCAGACTGCTGGAGTTGCCAAAGCTCACGAGCAGCAGCCTGCGGCTCAGAATGAAGAAATCGATGGACCTCATCACAATTTGGCAAAGGAGGAGAAAAATGTTGCGGATGTGGATGACCCGGAGAATGGTGAGCACGTGGAGGCGACTCTGGATTGTCATGCACACGAATGTGTCTCTACGGATACAGATGACGGAGATTCCGTTGACCAACTGGCGGCTACCAGTCATGATGAGCTTGTGTACGAAGCATTCTCGCCCCACGAAGCAGTACTGACAACAGAAATGCACGAGCCTGATAGCGAGGCTGGCGAGACGCGACAGATTGCAGGAGAAGCCGAAGCCACGGAAGAAGCTCAAGAGAGCGACGAAAAACATAACGAGAGCGAGTCTGACACCCTAGACGATACTGAAGCCCGACAAGAGGTTCATGTAGATAATACAGGAACAACGACCGACATCCAAGCGCCCGCTGCTATTCTAGCAGAGCGACTAACAGCGGAGGTAGACGCAACCCTCGAGCATCAAGCAGAAGCGTCTCGAGAGCCGAAACAAAGCAATGAGGCGAAAAGAACACCCAGTGAGACCGCAGCTAAAGGCACGAGTGTACCACGCAAGAGCTCAGGTGGGGGCCAGTCGTCTGGTAGAGACTCGTCGCCACGAGCCCCGTCCAAGAAGAGTCGAAGCATAGGCACAAATGGCTCCACAAGTTCCTCGACTGCTGCTACAGACTCAGCAGCGAGAGGAGCTGAGAGCCCCCGGAGGAGCGCTTTAAACGATGAAACGAAGGACAACAGTGGCAAAGTCTCTCGCAAGAGCGCTTCCAGATCTCCCGCAGGAGACCTCGATCACCAGCACCACAATCGCTCCAGCCACCATTCACCACCAACTGATCCCACTGGCCACCACGAAGCCAGCATCTGTGTGATGAAGCACCACCACAATTCTCAGCGATTCAGATCCACTGAGAGCCTCGCGCTTTCGCAAACCGCGTCCCAGTACCACAAGAAGTGGGGTCGGTGGCTCAACAATCACCTGATCGTCGACAAGATCAGCTGTTTGCAGCTCGAAGAGCTCGTTCTGCAGAACCCGCACAGCGAGAAGCACCTCATGAAGCTCGGGTTACGGTACGCGCGCTGGTCTGGGACGAGTCTAGCGGCCATTCTACTGCTTGAACACGCGTCGCTGGTCCACGAGAACGCGCCCCGGACCCACGAATACTGGATCTCGATGGGCAATGCGCACTTGGATCTCTTTCTAAAACACCGCAAGTTTTTGCCCGTGTCGAAATTCCACCTGACCAAGTGTCTACAGGCGTTCACGCGCGCCTTTGCGTATATAGAGAGCATGGCGGACCCGCTCTTGCTGCTGAGGTACGCGATCTGCTTGTTCTGGCGCAGTGGGGATGCAGATCCTTCGGATCTTGAGAAGGCCGACGACGTCTTCCGGGAGCTCTTCACCAAGTTCACGAGCTTCTGCGACAAGGACTGGCTCAACCTGCTCTTCCTGCGATTCCAGACACTTGCCAGGCTGCACATGTACCACGAGGCCGCCGAGTGCCTCGCCACAGTCATCAAGCTTCACAAAGCGTCTGCATTGGCCTCCTCACCCCCAGACTCAGCCTCCGATGTACATACCCTACCCAGTCCGTACGACACGGAGGACTACCTCATGATGCTCATGCACTGCCAGCAGTGCAGTGGTGACTACCTCCTGGCCTCGGCCACCTTCTCAACGATTCTCAAAGCCCGGGGCATCACCCAGGAGGGCTCTCTCAGTGACGCGCAGTACTTGGAGCTCTGGTACTTTCTCGCGCACAAGTGTTTCCATCATGAGGAATACCAACTGGCGCTTGAGTTCTATTCGATCGCGCTCAACTTTGCCAAGGACTCGCAGATGCTCGCAGCCATCCACTACAGCCGCGGACTATGTCTCGCGGCCCTGGGCGAGGACGCCAACTGCGTCACCGAGTACAAGCGTGCGCGCAATGTGAACCGCCATGTGGTTCCATTGGTGTCCCTTGCAGATCTGCACGTGAGCTACGGTGACGAGTTTACGCTGCTGCTGAAGAAGCCCATTCGCCAGGTGATTGACGAAGTGCGCGTGAATCTGTACGACAAGGCCGTGAAGAAGCTCCAGCGGCTCTTCCGCCGCAAAAGACACAGGGAACACGGCGCTGCTGGGATGGCGAAGAGCCCCAAGGGCGTGCTGGCGAGGGCGCCGTCTTCACTCACGGACCCAAGAGCGAGGAATGGATCCGTGAGACGGAGCTCAATCATCCGAGGCTTGAGCTCAAATCACTCAGCTGTCACTGCGGCCGCAGGTCTCCATCTGGAAGCCGAGGCTGGTGAGAATATCACAGAAAGTGTGTCCACTGAAAGCCAGCACGAGCGGTTTATAGCCCGTCAGCGAGTAGCTCAGGACAAGATCCGGCAGGTCCGAGCTAATGCCCGCTTCCAGTCTCATTCATCCTCAACAGCGTCGTCCCAACCTCACAATATAAGAGCGACGCCAACCAAGAAGATAAAGTCCATGCCGAGCGAGCCGTTTGCTTCGCACGCGACCAGCGGACTACTCAACCCGGACTGGGAGCGCCCCGAGCTGCGGCGCAAGCAGTCCATCGACGCGTTCAACAAGGTAGGTTGGCCAGCAGCCTTTCTGTGATTTATTTGACCTCTAACAGTGTTATCTCTCTATGTGCATCCAGCTCGGATACGTCCCAACGACGATGCCGTGCGTGGGATACTGGGACCAGTTGCTCAGCTGTGCTGCGGACCTCTTTGAGTCCCGATCTGCACTCTTTCGAGCCATCGCGTGCATCCGCAATGCGCTCCCGCAGGTCACGGACGCGATCGCATTTTGTGCCTTGGCCGAGTGCGCGGGGGATGTGAGCGATGCGATGGAGACGCTGCACGGCCCGAGCTACGAGCGCGAAGTCTCGTACGTGTGCACGGTCATCGACGTTGCCAAGTTGCTCCAGGGCTTTGACGGAGCTGCCAGTAACAACAGTAGAGGTAGTGGAGGCCTGTTGCCCTCCGCGAGCCTCTCACCACGGTTGTCAAGCGAGCCCAGTAGCCACAAGATGTTTACAAGCGCAACCCCAGACTCACCCATGCGGTTCCCAGCCATCACCTCAGCAACCGTAGCTCCTCACGTTCCAACTTCTGAGACCACGACCACATTGACGAGCTCAGGATTTCAGACTCAGAATACTGGTTGTGCTGGTGGCTCTGAAGTTGGGACCACCAGTCCCAGGACTCCAAGACGCGTGATGCTTCCACCCTGCGTGACTCAGCAGCACCAGGAGCTCTCTGGAATGAAGGGGTCTTTAACATCACCAGCTGGTGGGAAACATAGTGGAGTTGGTGGTGGTGCCATAGCAGACTCGTCTCGACTCGGTGACATGATCGAATCGCACTTCCACGAGCGCAACAAGCCCCAGTTTCAGCATCAACATGCGATGACGAGTCCACTGCTGAAAGCAGGGACATCACTGCACGCCCACTCGACCGAGAGCATCGCCGTGCTTCACGACTTCCGCCATGCGAACACTGCGCTGCTGCTCTCCCAGCAATCCTTTGGTGGCGAGAGGTAGCCAAACCAAGTAGGGCGGGCACTAGAGACACATAACAAGGTTTGCCAGATTAGCTACGAGTTAATAGAGAAAGGGAATAATAAAATCGTGTTCGTGGTGAACTCTTCCTGCTGCGCTTTTCTTCTTGTGGCTGGTGTCGTGACCCTCCAGTCGTCCGCTTTGTGGTGACTTACTTGAGACGGTTCGCAAGCTTGTGGATGTACTCCATGAGCACGGGGAAGAGCGCCGAGGCACTGTCGGCGATGAGTCCGAGAAAGTACTGCTCGGCCTGCTCGTCCGTGAGGTCGAGGCGGAATTTTTCCTGCACTTTCTGCAGCGTCGTCTCCGGATCGCGCGAGAGCTCTTCGATGCCGGCGTCGGCCATGAGACTGAGCAGGTTCAGGATTAGATCCGCGCTCTTCCGGAGCCAGTTGAACGCCTGGCAGCAGTACGTCTGGAACTTGATGTAGTTCTGGCTCTGGATGCCGCCCATGCCTTCGACCATCTCCTTCGTGAGTCTGAACGGCGGTGGGTACGGCTTAGGGTCTGCGCCAAAGATGTACCCAAAGTCAATGTGGAACAGGTTCCCCTCGGTCTTCATCATGAGGTTGTCCAGGTGGCGGTCACCAATGCCCAGCAGGTACGTTAGCACGCAGTAGCCAGCGACAGACTTGACGTACGTGCTCAGTGCCTCGGGGCTCACGCCGAACTCGGCGCTCGGGTCTGGCTGGTGCTTCCTGAGAAAGCTAAGAACCTGGGGGGAATCGAATTTTTCGACCACGTAGGACACTGGGTACGAGTCCTGGACAAACTCCATGAGGCCGTCGTTCGCGCCCGTTGCGAGAATACGGTAGGGCGTGAGCTTCAGGTCCAAATTCACCTTCTTGAGCAAACGGTCCATGAGCGTGAACATCTGCATGATGAGCTGGTCCTGGCGCAGGTCGTCGCCGTTCTTCACCATCACCTTGTACATCGGACCCTCCTTATCGCGGTTCAAGTAGTTGATCACGCGCGTTGAGAGCGAGCCACGCGTCAAATTGTCGCTACTACTGCCGCCAAAGACCATCGACTGCGTGAGCTGAGCTCCTGGGCCCTCGGGCGCCAGCAGCATCGAGTCGTGAAGGTTCGTTTGGCCTCCGTGGCCCAGATGACCAGGTCCTACATGGCCATGCTGCTCGGCTGGTGGGATGATTGTCTGGAACTGGATCACGGCCGGGTACATCGCACTCTTGAACATCTTGGCCGACGACGGCACGATGCCGCTCAGGTACACGTCTGGGTCCAGCGGGATGCGGATCACATGGCCCTTGGCCCACGGAAACTGGTGCTTGAGCAAAGACCGGAGCTTCTCTTCTTTCGGGCCTTTCTTGCCGCGCTCCTCGCGCGCGCGGTTGTGGATAGCGAGGATCTGGTCCATGAACGCGCGCTGCGCCATAATCATGTCGTAAATTGCGCGCTTCTCGTCGCCCTGTTTCAGCTCTTCGAGCAGCTTGTTGAGCACGACGCGGAAGATCTCGGCGTCGCGGCTCACGTCACCCGCCTCGACCTTGACGTACCAGAAGAAGTAGTTGGCCATCTGGAAACTCGTGCTCGAGCGCTCAATGAGAAAGCGTGCGAGTGGACCTAGCGATTCGTGGGACGAGCCGCCACCAGCTCCACCACCAGCCTCACTGCCGTCCTCGTTGAGCGCTACACCGCCACGAGACGACGTTGTGACTGTTGGCGACGACGACGACGATGCGCTCTTCTCGTACCGCAAAGCCTGCACGAGCTGCAGTAAGAAGTCAAAAAGCTCTTCGTTCTGGGCCTTGTCGAGCGTCGAGACGGCAAAGTTTCGCACGATCTCGTGCTTGAACTCGCGCTCGCGGCCGAGCAGCTTGAGCGCGTCGGCAATGTCGATTTCGCACCACTGGTGGAGCAATTCGGTCGCCTGCTGGCGCTCCGTCTCTTCGTTCCAGTCGACCGAGAGCAGGAACTTGACCACAGCCTTCTTGTTGTCGGTTAAAGTGTATCGGAACTTCCACAACAGGTCCTTGTCCTCGTTCTTGAGCGTGTTCGTGGGCGTGGCCAGCAGCGCCTCGATGCGTACATTCTCGTCTCTGCTGGGCTTGAGGTTCGGGTCGATCGACCCACGCAGGATGTCGCGCGCGAGCTTGCGGTACTTGCGCTCCGAGGGGTTCTCTTCGTTCAGCTCGGGGTCCCACACGGTGATGAGGCTTGAGATCTCCTTGGACGAATTCGAGTACGAGTACCCAGACGAGGCCGATGAGGGCGTCGCAGCAGTGGCGGCGCTCGCCAGGTCGTAAGCGCCGCCCACCGAGTGCGTATCGATAAAGGAGGACTGCGGTCCATTCGATGGAGACACGAGGCCGCCGCCGTACTCGTTCAGCCGTCTGGGGACATCGGCCGAGTACGACGCTGGCACAGCACGCTGCGCGTAGGGCTCTTCTTCGTACACGACCACGTCGCCAAAGTACGGCATCTCGATCCAGAGTAGCGCATCTTCACGATAGGAACAAAAGGGCCCGAGCGTCTCCTTCCTGCCGGGCGGCTCGCTGCCGCGGCGGATGCGCGCGATGCGGCGGTCCGTGACGCCATCCATCCACTCGTTGCGCGGGATCTCCTTGCGCTCGAACTTCTCGCGGAGCTTGTCGAGGCGGAAGCACTCCTGGCGCGCCCACTCTTCGTCGACCTCCGATGGTGTCGCTGTGTTGGGCGACGAGTCGGCCTCCATGCCCGGCCAGATGCGCAGACACTGGATGCCGTCGCGCAGCACGCCCTGTTTCGTGAAGAACGCGATGGTCGTGCCGCCGATGGGCACCCAGCCGACGCCCCAGATCGTGATCGCAAGCAGCGAGTTGCGCGATAGATCGCGGTACCGCACGGGGAAAGAGAGCCACTCGTTCCAGTAAATGCTCGACTCGCTGCACTTGGTCGGCCCTTTCGAGCTATTGTTTACAACACCACCGTCCAATACGAGCACACATACATAGAGCGAGGTTAACATCACACAAAGACATTCATATACATACGCAGTATAGATCTGCACATACGTACAGATAACGATATGAAAAGGATAAAATGGTTTACCCACCTGATGACCATGGGGTGCAGCGGTAGGCCATCCGAAAAGATCTGCGCGCTGATGAAAAACTCCTTGATGGTCGAGTTGCGCAGCTCCGAGGGCGTACCAACTAGCTGCTCGAGTCCGTGGCTCTCGAAGGCGCTGGGCGTGCGCTTGGCATTGCTTGGGATAGTCTTCTTTGTCGTCGGAATTGGTTGCTGAGGTGGCGGCGGCTGCGAGAGCTTGAGCGCACTGAGCTGCTCGTCCACGACGCCCAGGCCGATCGCCGGCGCGAGCTCCAGCAGCGACACCTTGAGTGAGATGCTCGTGCTCACGCTGCTGCTCAAGTAGTAGCGGTACTCCTTCATGCGCGTGACCATGGCGTCGAGACGTCTCGCTTCTTTCCCCGTTCGTTCTGATCACAATCATGAAATTCATTCGCATGGGAAACATTCGGTCGTACCTAAGTGGAGTGAAACGGAATTTTGTTTTTGAAAGCAAGTCGCACTTAGCCAGGCGGCTTCATAATGCTGACTCGATGCAAAAGTGGCGCTTCAAGTTCTCAAGAAGAATGGAATGCATGAAGCATGATTGACGATACAACTGACACCCGTGCAGAAAGCAGTAACAGTGTCATGCCAAAATGGAAGCATCATGCAGTTTTGTATATTAAAAAAGCCGCCCACGTGCTCTCAAAGCGCAGGAAGACGAGCATGAGCTCCCTTCCTTTCTTCTCTATCGCACGCGAGAGGTTGAGCGCTCGCCGTCCAAGCAAAAAAGGCAAAACAGAACCAATTTTATACACTACAATTCGGGGATAAAGAAACCAGAAGAGCTCGCGGCCACTCTTCTCGCTCGTCGCGTCGATCCTTTCTCTCTCTTCGTGCGTTTTCGCTCTCCTTCCTCTCTCTCTCGATCGTCTCACTCGTCTTCTCGTCCGCGCCTGGTCGCTCACTCGGTCGTTGAGGGGCTGGCTGACTGGCTGGCGCGCATGCGCGGGGTGTCGGTACTGGCGAGCTTACTCAGCCAATGAGTCTAATTTTGCCTCCATTCGCGCCATTGCCGTGGCTAATTTGTCGATGTCTGCAGTGTGCTGACCTAGTGTGTGGAACATCGCGCCCTGCTGTGTTGCGAGCTGCTGCTGCGTCTCCGTCGTGCGGCACAATAAATCCATTAGCATCGTCTCCATCTTTGGCCCAGCCGTCACCTGGCCGTCGCCGACGCTGTTCGCCGCCACGAGGTCCTGCGACTGCGCGTGAATGCTTGGCGCCGCGACAACTTGGTTCGCGATGCCAATACCCGAGCCACGCAGCTGCTCCGCCGAGCGCACTGGCTGAGGACGAGGCGGCTCTGGCTTTCCGTTCTCCATGGGAGCCGACAGCGCGTTCTTACGGTCTTCCAGGTTCTTCATCGCGACGTTCGAGAGCTTTTCCAGGGTCGCGATGTCGCACGACGTGCGAGGCTGCGTGTCGAACACGAACACCGTGCCGAGTAGGTGGCCCGAGGGCGTGCAGATCGGCGCGCCAGCGTAGAACCGGATTTTTGCAGCACCAGTCACCAGCGGGTTCTTTGCAAAGCGCTTGTCGAGCAGCGTGTCCATGACGACCATGGGCTCCTTGGACATGATCGCGTGGGCGCAGAAGGACACCGAGCGAGGCACTTCGTTCTGCGCGAGACCGACGCTCGCCTTGAACCACTCGCGGTCCTCGTCGAGCAGACTCACGGCCGCGATTGGGCTCTTGAGCGCGTTCGACGCGAGGTCGCAAATAATGTCAAAGACGTCCTCGGTAGGCGTGTCCATGATCTCAAAACTGCGCACGACGTCGAGTCGCTCGGTCTCGTCCGGCGCAATCGGCGGCTTGGGCCACGGGTGGTCCCAGTCGAAGTCCAGCGGGTACTCGAATTCGGGCTGGTGGAAATCCGACGTGAAGTGCTGGAGCTCACCCTCCGAGTTGTTTGTCGGCGAATGGAAATTTTTCGCGTCCCAGTGCTCTTCCGGCGGAGGCGCCGTCTGGCCCGAGATTGGCGGCTGCGGCGGCGCCTGGGGGTTTGCCTGGCCGTTGGCGTGCGACAGGATGCACGACATGCACACGCGCACGAGCGACTTGCCGATTACCGGCAGCTCGGCCTGCTTCTTCAGCGTACAGTTGCCGCACACGACCTCACCGCACTATTTTGTTTCATTATAAAATCGACACACACAAAAAACACTCACTATAAGAAACCACGCATTTGCAGCTCGCTCATACATAAACAAATTTGTCGAAGCGCACCTTGCGGCAGTGGTGCTTTCGCCGGAAGCGCGTGAAATTTCGCGTGCAGACGTGGCATCTGTAGCGCTCCGTGTCGAGCACCCAGTCGTCCTGGTGGCGCAGCTGGTCGATCGTGAGCACGTCGTTGTTGCTGGCGGCCGCGGCCTTGAGGCTGCGCGACGACATCCTGCTCGTTCTGTTCACACAAAGGCATCACAAGTAGCACGTGAGTCCATCTATCCAGAGAGAGAGTGAGGGAGGGGGGGGGGGGGGG
>JAASFY010000743.1:0-16214 GCA_023334035.1 Globisporangium okanoganense
CCCCCCCCAACTTCAAGCTCCAAGCTCCACCAGCAACTCAAGATGACTGCCACCACCACCGCCCACCACGTGCGCAACAGCCACCTGCGCACCATGGAGAACGACGTGCTCTTCCACATCGGACTCACGTGCTCGGCCGAGGAGAAGCAGCGCGTGGCCGCGATCTTCGGCGACGTCAAGTTCTTCGTCACGGGCGGTAGCGCCGAGCGCATGACGCAATTCGCGCAGAGCGTGGCCGATTTGCTCGAGATCCCGACGCCGTTTGGCTACACGCTCGCGCCCATCGGCTCGACGGCGCGCTATGTGCTCTTCAAGGTCGGCCCCGTGCTCATCGCGAATCACGGCATGGGCATGCCGTCCGTCTCGATCCTGCTGCACGAAGTCACCAAGCTGCTCGAGTACGCTGGCGCGCACGACGCCGTGTACATTCGCATGGGCACGAGCGGCGGCGTGGGCGTCGAGGGCGGCACCGTCGTGTTTACGTCCGAGGGCGTGAACAACAAGATGGAGGCGATTCACGAAGTACCCGTGCTGGGCGACGTGCATCGCCGGCCGTCGATTTGCACCAAGGCCGTGACGGACGAGATCTTGCTCTCGGCCCAGGAGCTCCAGCTGCCCTACGCGGTCGGCAAGACGCTCACGTGCAACGACTTTTACGAGGGCCAGGGCCGCCTCGACGGCGCCATCTGCGAGTACACGGCCGAGGACAAAATGAATTTTCTGCAGCACTGCTCGGCGCACGGCGTGAAGAACATTGAGATGGAGGCGCGCGGCTTTGCGGCGTTTTGCTACAAGCTCCAGATTCCCGTCGCGGTCGTGTGCGTGACGCTCTTGAACCGCCTGAACGGCGACCAGGTGCTCTCGAGCCACGAGACGCTCAAGGGCTACGAAGAGCGCCCCGCGGCCGTGCTGCTGCACTACATCAAGAAGAAAGTGGACGCTGCCGCTGCGATTATTGCCAAGCAGTAGATTGATTGTGGACCATTACCAGCCTATATCAGTCAGCTTGGAAGTCAGTCACCAACATAAACACTGTACAACATAGAATAGAAACCAAACAGGACTTGGCCAGTCGCAATTCTTCTCTATGCGTGCTTGTTGACCTACAGAACTGCGGCTACTGCTTTGTTCCCTTGCTCTGTTCGTCTTCTTCTTCTTACGTGCGATGGTAGTCTGGACTCGAAAACGTGCTCGCGAGGTGCTCGGCCTGCACTTGCACGGTCTCGAGCTGCCAATTCATTATACACACAGCACATACAACAATAATAACACTAATAAACACTCGAGCCACATAGCTAACACGCCACATGCGTAGAATGCAACGTACCTGCGTCTCTGCGAGGCGCAACAGGAAGCTACAACAGCAACCAGCAAGCCAGACACCATCAGAATGAGTTAAGCGGTAATGGAGCACGGGTTGTGGCTGCCGCTGCAACATTATGTAATACAAAGCAGCGTCGATCACTCACTTGATGCGCTCGGGCTGCGTCTCCTCTCGACTCTGGTCGTACTCGAAGCGCAGTCGCCGGCGCACGTAGTCGCGGCGGTCGCGCGTCGGCATCTTCGCAGCAGCCTGTGCGAAGTAGAGAGACGCCCAAAACAGCAGCACGCAAGTGAGCAACATAAGCACATGGCGCATTAGTTCACACGTAATTGCCGACGGGCCGTACGCGGTAGATGGCGCGGTAGAGCCGCATGGCCTCCGCTCCGCTCGCCATGCTTGCGCCCTTCAATTTACTCAAAGCAAGACACGACAAGCATCGCCTCGCATAGCGTGTACCACATCAATTTAGAAACCAAATTACAGCGTACCACGCTATTTCCCATCAAAATGCCCCTCCTATTTGCGCTGGTTGAACTTGCATTACCCAGCCAGCTGATCACACGCGATGCTGGCGATTCGATACGCAGTACGAGCGGCTTCGGCCTCGCACGCCCCCGCGCTGCGCGCGGCGATGTCCACGGGCGTAACAAGCGACAAGAAGTACTACGTGCTGCAGTACAGCTACACGGCTGACATTCTGGAGAAGCGCGACCCGTTCCGCCCCGAGCACCTGGCGCTCGCGAAGGCGCTCAAAGCCGAGGGCAAGGTGCTGATGGCCGGCGCGCTGCTCGAGCCCGTGGACGGGGGCCTCTTCATCTTCCACACGAACGACAGACGCGACATTGAGGAGTTCGTGAAGAAGGACCCGTACGTGAAGAACAAGCTCGTGACGGCGCACTCGATCCGCGAATGGGGCGTCGCAGTCTAAACCAAACAAGACTCCATCCCGTCGTGAAGAAGCGAGTTCGAGCCTGTTGGTGAGTTTAGCATGACCCAATTTGTAGCGTTAATGGAAAGTGTTTGCAGGCCCCCGTGCGAACTGTCCAAGACGTGAATAAAACGAGCAACCGAGAAACAAGACCACACGCTTACTGGTATTACGATTCTATTATGCAGCAAGAAACACGTCCTATGGACGCATTGTTTCAACCATCGCAAGCTCCACACTCACACACGCTGGAGAAAAAAAGATAAATGAAGAGAAAGCCACGACTGGCTAGGAGGCGGCCCGTCTTTTTAATCCGAAGACGCAAAGGCTTCGTCGTTGATGAAACGCCGCATCATGTCCAGCGCGGCCGCAGGCTGGTCGCTCGGCACCAGGTGGCCTGAGTTCAACACGACGACGTAGCTCATGTTGCCGCTCGTCTTGGCGAGGCCCGCGACCTGGTCGTCGATGAGCCACGGTCGCCGCGGCGCCGAGCGGTAGTCGACCGTCCCCGACCACGCGAGCCGGTCGATCATGCGCCCGACGCCCAGGCTGTTGCACGACGAGCCGTCCATGTTTCCTGCGTAAAAGAGGAACTTGTAATTGTCCAGCAGGTCGCGGAACGTGTCGATGGGGACGTCGAGCATCTCGTCCGCGAGCAGGTGGCGTGCGATCGCAGGCGCATTCGCCGAAATCCCAAAGGACGAGCCGTCGTTCGAGATCCAGGGCGTGCCCAGCGGGACGTTGAGTGCACTGCGTACAGCGTCGCTGTTGAAATAGTTGGAGAGCACGGTCGTGAGCTCGGTGAACGGGTTGCCTGCCTTTCGGATGTCGTAGATGAACGGATTGCCCGCGCTCTCATAGATCTAACAGCAATGGTTCATCCACAGGTCAGCAAGCAGCTCATGACGTCATGATATACACACAAGCACATGGGCACTTACCGAGTCGGTGACGGCCTGGCACACCTCGAAGGCGTCGACGTGGCGGCCCTGGCGATGGAACTCTTCGCAGACGCTGATGTCCGCGTTCGCCTTCTCGTACTGCTGCGAGTCGATGAGCCCGAGCGCGATGGCAAAGTCCGGCACCGAGCGCGTCTGCAGCACGGGCCACATCTTGCCGTTGCCGATCGCGATGCCAGTCAGGTTAACGCGGATGTCGGAGTGGTCAACTGGTTGCAGCACCGAGTTCTTCATGTGGATGTAGTGCGAGATCGTCGGCACGTACTTGCCAGCGTACGACTCACCGCAGATGTACACCGGGTTGGACGCGTACTCGGGGTGGCGGCGGTAGAAACCCTGGAGGCCGCGGTACAGTTGCTGCGCGAGCTGGTCCTGCGTGTCCACGTACCCGTTGTCGTCACGCACAGAGGAGTACCCAGTGCCCACCGGTTGGTCGAAGAACAGCATGTGACCGAGATTCGTCCACGAGTACGCGTGCGGGATCAATTTCCCCTCCGGTGTGATGCGGTACGGACCCATTTCTGTCAGCAACCCCGTCATGGACGACGCGCCAGGACCGCCATTGAGCCAGATGAGCAGCGGCGTCTCGGCGTCCAGGACCACGGGGTCGCGCGCCTCGAAGAACCAGTAGAAGAGCTTCCCGATCGCTGCCTTGTTGACCGTGATCCGCCCCGCGTACTGCTTCTCCAATGGCGCGCCAAAGCCCGGCACAAAGTCCACGCGGTCGTCCTTTTCGTCGCCTTTGTCGTCGTCGTCATGGCTCTTTTCTGCCTGCGGAAGACTCAGCAGGTCGGTGCTCTTCACACTCGTGTTGTCACCATCGTCGTCTCCATCTCTTGGACTCCCCGTTGCAGCTGCTGAAGTTGAAGTTGAACGGACAGATGACGAAGATGCAGCAGCAATTGCAGACACTGCGGGTGTGGCGAAATTTCCAGCGGAAGGCTCGGATCTGAGCGCTGAAGATGCTCTCGCGAGGCTCTCGTCACCACCGCTCCCACTGCTGTCACGAGCGCTGTCATGGTCTGGACTCGTGCTGCTCCGAGTCGCTGGCACCCCTGAGAAGACGCCAAAGTACAAGACGACCGCGACAGCAATGCCCACAGAGGTGATCACGCGGAGGCGTCGGCGTATGCTCTTGCGGCGCTGTTGTTGCTGCAAAGACGAAGAGCTCCAGCTGCTGCTGCTCCCACTATCGGCTGGTTGGGCTGCTGTCGGCCGGCGAAGCGGCGTGGTCTCGTTCATGCTGCACGGCGGATCTCAACTAGTACACACCGACCACTCACACACGCAAACAAGCAGCTATTCCCGCTCTCTTGATGGAGACTTTCGAGCGCGTCTTGGAGAATAAGCGCTGCTTGGATAACCCAGCCCAGCGCTGTTTATTTTTCTGCTTGGGGAGGAAATGGGAATCTTTCGGGCCAAGAAGAGCGCAAGACCAAAAAATAGAAGGTGGCGTCACTCTCACTGTGCTCATTCACTTAAATACGAAAACCTTTTAAATTCAATGATGCTAGTGGTGCAATAAGAGAGGATCTGATTGCTGATTGGCTACAAATCTGTTTTGTCAGCATGCGTCATTGGTCTGTCACAGGCTGTTTGATGGGATCACGTGTATGCTGAAACATGGGTTTTGACGACCCCGAGACAAAATGGAGGGAACGTTACTATGACGTCGTCCGAGAAGCGTCGTCGTCAGCGTGATATGCGTCAGTCATGTCTCGCTGCTCTATGGCTTGTCTGTCTGTGCTTCCCATCTCATTTACAATACGATAAGTGGACCTCTCTCTATCTCTTTAGTTCGCTGCCAGCGCATCGAGCTGCGTCGCGAGCGCCTGCGCGCGCTTCTTGGCCACCTGCATGCACGTGTGCAGCGTCTGCGGCGCGATGATCGCGCCGCCGGGCTTCTGCACGCCGCAGAGCTGCATCTGCGTGTTGTACGTGATGCTGAACGTCGCGCGCGCGAGCGCCTCTTCCTGGCTCGTCGGGTCGAGCAGCACCGCGTCGTTCACGAGCGCAAAGCTCGTCGAGTACGCGCCGTGCTGGATCGGCAGCGCGGCCGCTTCTTCGTCTAATTGATAAAGCGATATCCATAGAAGAGACTCACTATTAGATTCGACCCTGCGAGTGCCTTAATAAACGCGCTAGAGAGAAAATCGCACCTGGCTGGATGGACACGATGTGGTCCACTTCGTTGATGGACACCGCGGGCAGCTGCAGCGTCTTGAGCGCCGCCATGATGGACGTGAGCGCCGCGTCGAGCACGTTGCCGTCGTGGTCGATGCAGAAGACGTCGACCATGAGCTTCCACGCAGACTTGCCCTTCTCGATGCTCAGATCCGACATCTCCACCACTCGCGAGCTACGGCCATTAATCAATAAACAACATTAGCACCTATTGTAAATACACATCTGCACGTTTCGATATCACAAATGCGCAGTTTGTATGTACCCGATGATAATATTGGTGAGCTGACTGCCAATGCTCTGCGCTTCTTCAGACGGACGTCCGAGGTTGAATCGCGTCGAGCACAGCGGCGTGAGGTGGACCTGGATAGCTACAGTCGTGACAACGAGAGAGAGACCTATTAGCCCAATGCTATATATTGACATGCATAGCTCTATCAATAAGCCTATGACACGCACCAAGCTCGCCCTGGTCTGGCGTCGACACGGCCGGCATGCCCACGGCCAGCTTGATCGCCGTGATCACGGACGTGTTGCCGATCTTGACGAGGCTCGAGCTCGCGGCCGTGTGCACGACATTGGTCTGCACCTGCACGGGCCGCGCGGTCTCGGGCGCGCGCGAGTCCGGACGCACGCTGCTCTCGAGGCACTTGTGCATGTACTCGGCCGGGAAGAGCTTCTTGTACATGTCGGCCGAGAACGAGAGCATCACCTGCGGCGTCACAGTCTTGGTCGCCATGATTTATTGCTCGTGTCGTCTTCGTGTCTCGTAGCTCTTGGTGATGCCTTTTGGATGCCGGTTTTGTTGGTTCACAGTTTTTTTGGAGTCCTCTAATAGAACTGACACTGTACATCGATTTCGATACAAAGAATACATATTTGTACACAAAAAACAGACAGTAGTCGCACAGTACTGTTCTTTTTTTCCCGCTCACTACTTGTGCACTTTTATCTTGCAATGTTGCTTTTACTATCAGTTTGCCAAGGTAAAAGTGCAAATTTTGGCACTTACAGCAACATTTTTAACCAAACTTCAGAGGATTGTAATACAGTAGGACCTCCCTATTTGCAGACTCCTCTTATGCATAATAGCATTCCGGCATAGCAATTTGGGCTCTCCCGACTTGGTTTCTATTACAATGTGTGGAGGTTATGCACATAACACGTTCATGCATATGCATAACCAGTTTCACTGGTATGCTGTTGGAGAAAATCATGTCCCCATAGAAAATCAGCATGTTTTGACGGATGCAAAATCCAATCAATTGCCATACAAACATCAAGATGACTTGACCTCGCCATAACACTTGAAATAAGTATGAAAAACGGCAGCACTGACTGCATTGGAGGATTAAATGCACACGTGCAAACTCGTTCGCTGTGGCGAGATAATTATTCAGAAGAACGTACTTCTTGTGTGTAAACGAGAAAGAAATGCGTCTGCAATGGATGAGCTCCTGGTGTATCGTTTGTGATTGCCAACTCACTTTCCAATTGACAACATCCAGCACACATGGGGCCGAAGAAGAAAGCAAGGATTAACAGAGCTGCGCCTGCTAACGACAACAACAGTGAACAAAAGCGAACCCAAGGAAGCGTCGAGGAGAAGCTCTCGGTGCTGGACTGGCACCACGCGAACGGAGAAAACCAGACCGCAACAAGCAAACAGTTCAGCTCAATCGCCGAATTCGGTACACTGAACCAGTCGACAGTCGGTCGCTGGCTGAAGATCGAGCAGACCCTCCGCCATGAATTTGAAAGAGAGAATGCAAAGGCAGTGAGAACAAGCAAAGTCAAGCATCCCAAGTTGGAAGAGTGCTTGAGCCAGTAGATCACTTTGATGGAAGAGAATCACGCCAGCCGCTTGACCGGAGACGTGATCAAGGCCGTCGCGTCTAAGTTCTACGACAAAATCCAGATTCCAGATGAGGAGCGCCTTTGCGTTTTGAATGGCTGGCTGGACAAGTTGAAGCAGAGACAATACCTCACGCTCCAATACTTCCATCGAGAAGCTGCTTCAGCTCCTCGCGAGGCGATTCTACCGGAGCGGAGCAGAGTTGGTCAAGTGATCTCCACGTTTCTATCCGCAGACAGCACACGAACGCTCGATGATATTTGGAACGCAGACGAAACCTCCTTCTTCTATGCGTTCTCTCCTGATCGTGGGTTGGCACGGTGTCCGAGGTCAGGGCTCAAGCAAAGTAGAACCCGCATTAAACTAGGTCTTGCCGTCAACGCGAGCGGGACCGAGCGCCACAAGCCGCTCTTCATTGAAATGGCCCGCATGCCGAGATGCTTTAAGAAGAAGCTGGCCGCCGAGCATGGGTTCGAGTACTTCTTCAACAAGACCGCTTGGATGACTATGGACATATTTGCGACTTGGCTGCGATCGTGGAACGTGGCGTTGCAGCAGCGCGACCGCCAAATTCTGCTGCTATTGGACAAATTTTCCGGCCACAAGATTGAAGGAATGAAGCTGTCGAATATCCAGCTGGAGTTCTTCACTGCGAACCTCACAGCCCACGTTCAGTCATGCGACGCAGGAGTCATTCGAGCGTTTAAAGCGTATTTCCGTCGACAAACAGTTATGAGAATAATCGACAAGCTAATGACTGGTGATGTGAGCAACGATCTTTTCGCCATCAACCAGCTCATCGTCATGCATTTGGCGAAATCAGCATAGCAGCAAGTCTCTGACGACACAATCAGCAACTGCTGGAGACATGCAGGCATTCTCCCTCACCACCAGCACCAGATCGAGATCGCCGGCGGCGACGCACTAGTTGTAGAAGATCTGCAGAATTCGCTTATGCAGCTGAAAACGAGCGCTAGCGCAAAGGGTCTTTGTCTCAACCTGATGGAAGCTCAAGAGTTCGTGGATCTCGATGACAGTGCTGTTGGATTCGACTTCGCTATGGAGGAGATCTTTGACATGGTTGCCGCTTTCAACGTGAACGGCGAGCAAAGTGCTGAGCTCCCGGACGAGGAAAGTGTTGTTGTCTGCGTCGCCGAGGAGGCCGAAGAAGCCGTGTCTCTTACCGACATTTACAAGGGGCTACTCGGTGTTGAGCAATTTTGGCGAGACAACGCGTTCGAGCCCGCTTTCCAGCTCACAAAGGATGTCTGAGATATACTCTGGAACACTCGCTCGTTCCTTCACAAAGCAATCGCAGACGGCAAGACACAGACGCGCATTTCTGATTTCTTTTCTAGTACCAAATCCTTGTAGAGCTTCTGACTCACATGTTCACCAGAGCCAATCCAAACAATGCATCATGAATTTTTGTATCGAGTTTTATAATACTAAATTTCTTGTTATGCATAAATTGCTCCCGCATAGCAACAGTGGTGGAATGAGGGTCTGCTTATGGGGAGGTCCTACTGTACCGGTATACCGGGAAGCACTAATTTGATGTGGGCCACGTTATAACTTCGTTTCCCGCCAAAAAGGCAAGTACAGTTCCACAGATGTCAATTGCCCTTCGCGCTCTCAGTCAGTCCACTTCCTCGACCCACAGCTCAAGGAGTCACGTAGTCGACGCGAGCAGCTCAAGAGAGAGCGCGAGGCAGGTAGCCAGACATCCACACATACAGACAGCCCGCAAGTCGCCATGTTCGACCACGGGGAGTACACGTCGCCGCTGCCGCTCGCGCCGGCCGTGGTGCGGCGTCGCACGCGCGCAGTCGCGCACCTTGAGCAGGTCGAGCGCCGCGGACGCCTCAAGCGCACCCGCGAGCGCGTGGCGGCCGACAAGCCGGACAGTCACAACAGCAGCAACGAGAACGCAGAGAACGTGAACATTAACACCAATATCAGCATCAAACGAACGCGTAGCACGTACTCGAGCATCTTGGCGGCAGCACGCTCCCAGGCTCCGAAAGCGCTGCGGGAATCGTTGGCGTCCCCGTCGAGTGTGCGACCAAAAGTCGTCATTGGCGCGTCGTTTGGGGACAAGCTGCTTGCTGGCAGCGTCGTGGAGCGCACGCCTACGAAGAAGGAGCTGCAGTCGCCGCCGCAGATCCGCCGCATGAAGCCCGCGCCGCAGGTCAGTGTCCCAACGCCTGAGAAGGCTGTGCCGGCGTCCATTGGCATCGAGGCCGTCGAGCCAGCCAGTGTCATTACTACTACAGCTGAGGACGACGGTGGAGCTCATAGCGAGACAGCGAGCTCGGCTCACAACGGAATCCCGATGGTCAAGCCAAAGCGAGCCCCCGCGAGGGGCATCGCGCAGAGCAGCTCGTCGTACTCGACCCGCAAGCGCATGATCTCATTCTCGCCCGAGCGCGATGAGCGCCCAGAGAACCGCGCGCTGGCGCTGCTCAAGCTGCAAAAGAACCTCAAGGCGACCGAGAAGCTCCAGCAGCGACTCGAAGGCGTGGGCGTGATGCTCAAGAACGAAGAGCCGCGCTCGGCGTTCACGACCCCGTCAAAGGACCAGTCGCAACGGCCAGTGCCATCGTCGTCGCGCATGCTGCAGTCTCCTGTTATGAGCTTCAACCCGCTGGTGACGCCAGTGAAACGCGCGACCACGCCATTGAGATTCGACACCCCCTCGGCGGCAAACTCACAGACGCTGGAGTTTTGTAGCGACGAAGATGAAGGCAGTGTCGAAGAGAAATCCACAGCACAGCTCCAGAACCAAATGAACCCAGCTACGCCTGTGAAGCCCGCGCTACTTCAGGCTGTAGCTCTACCAGAAGCCATCTCTGGCAGGACAGAGAACGACGCCAGCGTTGACGCCGTCACTCCTAGCGCTGCTGCCAGCCAAGAAGAAGAAGAGGACCAGGCGCCAACTCAGGAGCTCATCTTTGATTCGCAAGTCTCTGAACCAGCAGCGTGCCAAATGGACGAAGGGGACACGCAGATCCTGAGCTCCCAGCAATCCGAAGTACCGCTGAGCTGCTCACAGGAGCAGAACAACAATCACGTCGTGGACTTCTCGTTGGCGTCGTCGATGGAGTTTACGAGCACGTCGGTCATCGAAGACGTCGGGCTATTCAACTGTGACGTGGACGTCGAGTACACTGGAGGCGTCTACGGCGAAGGCACAGACGGGAAAGTGTCGGCGGCGGTCATCGGTGGTCAGAAAGTGGCGCTGAAGCGAGCGAAACCCCACGAAGGTTTTCCCGAAGAAGAGGCGAAGCGTCGAAGTGCGGTCGAGCTCCATTATCTCCGCAAAGTGCGTCACATGCAGGGCTTTGTCCAGTGTCTTGGACTCTGTGATGGCATTGAGCACACGTGCATCGCACTGGAGGTCATGGACTGCAAGCTCAGCGACTACCTAAGGAGGTACGGCAGGAACACGGGCACTAGCACTGCCAGCAGCAACGGCAGTGGGGCATCCAAGCGCCGCTTCACGCTCTCGCTCGACGAGGCCAAGGGGATGCTGCGGCAGATCTGCTTGCCCATGATGCTGCTGCACGACCAGGTGAACGTCGCCCATGGAGACCTCGCGTGCCGCAACATCTTGCTGCGCACACCTCCAAAGGGCTACGAGAAGAAGTGGGAGCCTGTCGTGAAGCTCTCGGACTTTGGGCGCATTAAAGTGCCATCGGCCGAGCCAAAGATCCTGGGCGAAGGCTTCAGCTTCTTCAAGAACTGCGATGTCGGGTCCTTTGGACGCGAGATCTTGTACCGCTTCCTCGTTGGTGAGATCGTGCCGCCGGCGTGCCTGGAGACGCGAAGCCTGCACAAACTGCTGCAGGACCTGGTCGTGAAGCAGATCCCAGATGCTGCGAAGGAGCGACTCGGTCCGTACTATCGGCTCTTCATGCGATGCACTGGCTGGGGCGTGCGGCCGTCGTTCCGCGAGATCTACGAGCACCTGGACGACTTGGAGTACTTTGAGACAACGGAGAATGGCTTGTTCCCGCTAAAGCCCAGCGGCGGCCAGTCGTCCACGGGCGACGCGTCGTTCCTGTCGCCAGGACTGGATGGCAGTCGCGTCAAGTTTGCCTCGAGCGGCTCAAAGGCCAAGTACGAGACGCCGAATGGCTCGATGCAGCGGACGTCGAACGGAGCTCTTCGCCTGCTACAGTCGAAGAGTGGTACAGATGGAAGCATTCCCGGTGTCGGTAGCAAGACCGTGAACTTCTTGAAACCTCGCTCGGTGCTGAGGAATACGCCGCACCAGGCACACAGCACCAGCACCGCTTCAGTCGCCATTTTCGCCACTGGCAACACTGCAACAAGCGCCCACAACGAGAAGCTCCACCCTCGTAACCTCGCGACATCGAGCGGATTCACGCCCAACGGCCGACCGATGCTGCTCAAGAAGACGCCACCGTCGGTTGGCGCCTCGCGACGGTCGCTGCAGATCCTGAGCCAGATCCAGCACCGCACGACCGAGAAGGGCAAATAAATCATCAAATATCAACGTACCCAAGTCATCAAGCCACGACGCCACCGTAGCCCCAGTCAGTTAGTCCAAGCAAGTCGGGCATCAGCGTCATGAGAGCAAGACCACCAATTTAACTTAGGACATTAGAGAGAATACATATCTCACGTGCCGCATCTCCATCTCGCAAGAGGTTTTCTTTCCACGGATCTTGATTCGCTGCACGAAGAGGCGTCGGCAGCCGAGATCTCAAAGAGACGCGCATGACCCAAAGCTGAGGTTCATTCGTTAAAGCGCAAAGACCACTAGTTTGTTCCCGTGAGCTTCTAGAGCTGGTGGTGATGGCGGACGTCGAGAAGAAGTGCGAGCTGCTCTCGGGCGCCGAGACGTACGCGATCCAGATCTTGCTCGCAGGCATCGCCTTCGGCACGCTCTGGTACAAGCGCCACGTCGAGCGCCCGCGCCGCACGCTCCAGATATGGCTCATGGACGTCAGCAAGCAAGCCATCGGGGTACGTGCCTATATCTATATCTGATTGATATTGATGGACTTACCTTGCCTCACGCATCTTGACTCATTATCGCTCGCTTTGCAGGCCACTGTGGGGCACGTGATCAACCTGGGCATCTCGATCCAGCTCCCGGCCGTCACAGACGAGTGCGTCTGGTACTTTTTGAACTTTATCAGCGACTGCACGCTTGGCATGGTCGTGAGCTTGGCATTCCTGCGGCTGCAGCAGGAGATGGCCTTCTCGATGAACTGGGGCACGATCCAGGAGAGCGGCGAGTATGGCAACCCGCCGTCCTATCGGTGAGCCTAGCTTTGCCTATCGATCCGTAGGCATCATGACGTCCTGGCTCAAGCTCACGAACTTGTGTATGGCTTTTGTGACAGGATCTGGGCGTCGCAGCTGACCGCGTGGCTGCTCATCATCATGTTCTCCAAGGCGATCGTCGCGTCCGTGCTCATCGCGGCGGCGATGCCCCTGGGTACGTTTGGCGAGCTGCTCTTCCATCCACTACATGGGTACCCGTTCGCCGAGCTCCTGCTGGTCATGGTCGTCTGTCCGAGCTTCCTCAACATCGTGCAGTTCTGGATCCAAGATAGCTTCCTCAAGCGCGACGTGAGCATCCTGCCGCCCGCGTACGCGCGCTTCCGCCACAGTTTTGAAGAATCGCTCCAGACAAAGCTGCTTCAGGAGTAGATAGACAATGTCAGTGTGTATGAGCCCATTTGTCCATCGATGCCTAAGAGCTCAATATCCTTCATGAGCTGAGCGTTCAAAGGCTGGCTACAGAGCATGACGATGCGTGAAATTATAATGTTGAAAAGCCGATTATGACGAACCGACCCACATACAGCATACATAACGAGAAGATGAGAATCTACCTACTCATGAAACTGGAGCGCCTTGACTCGAACTCAGTAATCCGTTGAGCCTGAGCCTGCTGTGGACGACGCCGCTGTCGTTGGGAAGCATGGAAACGGTCGGAGGTTCTCCATATCGTCCATGGCCTCCATGCCTTTGAGGAACTCGTCATTGACGTGCAGCCAATCCGCCTCGACGACGCCCTCGACAAAGTTGCCGGCCTTGTCTGCTGGGTTATACTGGTACGCACTCTCGGGGTTCAGCGACCAGACAAAGCCCCCTGCCCAGCCCGGCTTCTTAATGATCTCGATCGTGAAGTCTGTGCAGCGCTTCGTGGTCTTCATTGGATGTGCGTCGTTCGCGTAGAGCCCGCCAAACTCCCCAAGTAGCAGCGCCGGCCCAGTCTCTGAGGCGAGGAAGCCAAACATGTCGTCCATGGTGACCTTGATGCGATGGCGTAGCGAGTCGTCGTCGAGCTCCACGTAGCCGCTGATCACATTCCCGACTCCTGTCGTGCCACCACCATAGAGGTAGCTCTGGGGAAACACCGCTGGGGTGTAGTAGTGCGGAGCCCACACGATCTTGTTCTTCACACTGAACTCGAGCCCTTTCGTCTTTGCGCCCTGTAGTCCACCACCGTACCAATCGTAGTAGGCGAACTCAGTGCCGTCAATAGTGACTGAGTGCTGGTCGTTCACGCCTTCGACGAACCCCATCCACTTTGGACATCCTTTGAGCATACGGTCCGCGATTCTCAGTGCCCCGGCCCGGAAGTCCGTGGCAGTGCCGTCCCCCCACGTCCCACGGTACGGTTCGTTCTTGAGATCGATGCCCATGACGTTCCAATACTCGTCCGAGCAGAGGTTGGAGGTCAAAATGTCGATCGCCTTGAGAAAATTGGCTTCGCTCACGTCGTCGTTGTACCAGAGCTTGCCGTTGTCGTTGTACGTGAGCGTGTGCATACTCAGTAGGACGCCGATGTTGCGGAACCGCAGCACTTTCAAGATGCTCTTGAGCAGCGACATGTAGTTCTTCACCGAGATCGCGCGATTCTCCTGCTTGTTGATGATGGCGCTGTTCGGCTCCTTGTTCGTGAGGATCCACGTGGCCATGAGCGGGAGGCGAACCGCGTTGAACTTGTTCTGAGCGAGGAATGACGCAATTTGGTACTGTAATAGTCAAGGAAAATGGTGGTGGTGGGGGTTAGCACACCTGCGATCACAAGGTACGTTTGCTACAGCACTGTGTTGGAGCGTACCGCAGTCGTTCCGTTGTCGCTGTTATCCCAGAGTCCAAAGGGAATAGCTTGTCCACTGTATGATCAATCAGACACACACAAAATATAAAATAATTAATGCAAATTTTTAACAACAGCAAAATAAAAACTGGCAATAATAATGCTTGTTTTTGTTGCGAGACGTACGTTTCCATGCCGAACCAGTTGATGCCTTTGATCTTGAGCGGCACCTCCGTGCCGTTCTTCGAGACAGCGTAGATGTGGCCGTTCTTGCTCTGGTAGTCTGGCAGTTCACACACTGCATGTGCAACAAAGTTGGACATAATCAGGCTAATTAGTCCACCAAATTCCATAAATTCCGTCACACCACCATAAAAGAACACATAACATAACAGCACACTTACGACTCGGAGGGTACTTCTTTGGGTTGCCGATCACGCCGTCGTCCGAGATAATATCGCCACCAACGATCGATTCGTTCTTGCCGCCGAGGATCTTTTTCTTGTCAAAGAGCACTTTTTCGTACACCTCAGCACGCGATTCGCTCGCGTCGTGGGTCTTGATCGCACAGAACGCCATCAGGAAGCTCGCAGCGCCGACCACGACCACCATACCGAGCAGTCCCGGCCAGATCTATGTATTAATTTGCATCACATTATCACAAAATAACATAAGCATTTAATCCCCCAAAACGCAAGCCAATATTAATAATAAAACACCATCTTTAACATACCCGAATGCGGCCCTTGTAGTCCTTGTGGCGCTCGGTCGCGCCCTTGACGAGCGCCACGGCTTCAATATTGCGGTCGAGCAGCGAGCCGCGGATGAACACGTCGCTCGTGGTCTCGGAGTTGCGCACGCCCGAGCTCTTGCTCGTGCTGCTGCGACTCGTCTCGTGCACGTCAGCGAGGAGGTTCATGGCGCTGTAGCGGAACGACGGTGTCGCCGCGGGCGACTCGAGGCCAGCGTCGTCCACACTGTTGACATTCTCGTCGTCCTTGCGCGACATCGTTGCTGCTGGTGCTCAATCGGCTCGTAGACGAAGAGCTCTGGTTGGAAAACGAAGAGGTCCGTGTGGAGAATGCGGAAATGTGAGAGGTGGATGGCTCGCGTGTCTGGAGAAAAAAGGAAACCGTTTTTAGGGAAACCTGAGAGAACGCGATCAGACGCTTCTCTGTGAAACGGCTAGGAGTGCTGGTCACTTCAGCTTGTACCTACAATACTGTAGTGTTGGACTGAATGCTTTGCGTACCGTATCCCGTTCGGTAATGACCAGGTACAACAGAGCGAGAGGGGGACAATCGTTACGTGAGGCGGTCCGTTATTGAGTGAATTTTCTAACGGCTGGCTTCTTGATTGATCAGTGAAGCTCAACTTCAGCTGAACATTCGTTCTTGTGATCGAAGCCATACACAAAAAAACAAGTCGCTATATGATATTTCAGTACTTCTTTGAAGCCGACCTAAGTGGAGCCTTCAGTGCTTCGGGTAGAAAAAAAAGCACACAATCGCCTCGGTGATTAGCGGAACATCTTAAACCCAGTTAATTAGATTTCTTACTACTACAAACATTTGAACTGACTGTCACCAGTGAAAAACGCGGTGAAACGGCGCGAAAACTCCAACGTTTCATGGAGAGCTAGCTATAAATAGCACAGTCTGACTGGTTTACCGGTAAAACTTTCCGCATGTCCTCTTGCTACTACTATACTGTGAGATGCGATCTGTGCACAATTACCGCCTTTGTTTAGTTGTTACTGACGTTCTTTATAACGGACAGTGCAATATTAGCCAATCAGCGTTTTTAAATGACGCGGTCTTTCAAATTTAGTTAAAACAGACAAAATCGGAAAGTACCGGTTTAATGTTGACCAC
>JAASFY010000744.1:0-16189 GCA_023334035.1 Globisporangium okanoganense
CCCCCCCCCCACGCCCTATGACCAAGACTACGAGGACGAGGTCCCGTTCATTCACATCAGCAAGAGCATGATGGAGGACGATGCATTCCCGCGCTTTGAGAATCGCTTTCTTGCGCCGCTGGAGTCGGAGAAGACAGAGAGGAGACGGCAGCTGGACGAGGAGCTGCCCAAAGCGCCGCTGACTACAGAATTCATGGACCTACTATGCGCATTCCTGACCGCAGAGTCCGCGCCTTCGTCCGCTATTGGGGAAATCCTCCAAGCGCTGCCTCGCGACTTCGTGACCGACTTGCAAGCTGCCGAGAAGCCAAGCGTTGGCCTTCGTTTCCGCAACGCTGAACTCACGACCGAGTGTCTGGTGCTGCTCCAGAGCTTCTTGGACCGCGTCCTTGCTGACCACCAGCACACCTACCAGGTTGGCATCAGATTGCTGGACCTGAGCAGCAATAACATGGCACCGCCGCAACTGGTGGCTCTGACCGACGTGGTCAGCAAGAACAGCGTCTACCAAATCAGCGAGCTTGTGATCAACAGGGTCATTCATCTCGAGCCGTCCGAAGAGACGCACGAGAGTCTCGAAAGGTTGCTCGCCGCCATCGTCAAGGAGAGCTCGAAAAGCGATTCATCTCTACACCGTCTCGCATTGGATGCAAACGTCTTCGAGTTCCCTCATTTAGCGCTCATCTGCTCCGCGTCGCGGCACAAATCCAGTATTGAAGACCTTTCGCGCGCAGACATTGTCGACATTGCGAACGACGGCGGCGACCAACGGTGGCGATGGCTCGCATTCGGGGCGCTCCATACGCGATCAGCCCAGATCACTGGACCAGAGCGCAAGCTGCGGAAACTCGACATTTCCGGGTACAACTTTGTATCGTACAACGTCGAGTCGTTCACGAGCGCTCTCACCAGACCAGCTGAGCTGCTCACGTTCTTCGGCCCCGACCTGGACGAGACAGAGGGTGTCACGCTCAAGGTCTGCCGAGTCAAGGTGCACTCGAACGTGTACGGGAATCCTGGGCGCACTCGAACGTGTACGGGAATCCTGAATTGACTGGCAACCCACGGTCCACGCTGGAAGAGGAGTGCTGCCTTGAAGTCATTTGCGAGAGACCGGGCTTCGTGTGCGTCGTGTCGCTCAACCCGAACAGCAACAATGAACTGAACACGATCACACTCGCAACCCTGTCGGAGCTCCTCGCGAACCCTGAGATGCTTCCAGGCCTCAAAGAGTTCCGTCTCGGCGTGGATTCGATGGACGACGCGGCTCGAGTGCGTCTCTCCGAGGCGCTGAAGACCAACAGCACGCTCGCGCACCTCGAACTCCAAGAGCCCGAGGGCGATCAGTACAGCCACCACGGCTCAACGTCCATCCCCCGTGAGAATTTCGAGTATGCCCACGGCAATCGAGGGCAAGTTTTGTTGAAAACGGTAAATTCAGACACGGTTGGTTGAGGCTTCAGTTCAAGTGGCTTCCAGTCTGCGTCATCGATTGAGCTCGTCTGGTGGACCTTTACATTGCGATACACTGGGAATGGCGTGTCGGTGTGTTCAGTACCGGTATATAGTAGTCCTTTAAGAACGTTGCTGCATGTATGGCGGTGGATAGAAGGAGTATGAATACTGTACACCATTGGGGCTCGGGAGGTGTTCAGCATTTGCGTAATAATGGCACTACCCGAAATAGTGACTGTCCAGTCAACTTAGTGGCCCCTCGATTCCCCCGTTGATCATCTCAGACAGAGAAAGAGGAGAATGACGACGACGGGCGGCGGCAATGGCGTCAACACAGGAGACCGCCTCGTGCAGCAGCAGCAGCAGCAGAGTGGCGCTCTTCACGCTCAGCACTACACACGCAGCAGCAGCAGTGGTAGCAATGACGCCGACGCGCTCCCGTGGCGCACACAGTCGCCTGCGAGATCCAGTGGCGTGCGGCGCCGGCGCGAAGAGAGCATCGAGGTCGAGGAGCTCGACTCGGACACCATGCGCCAGAGCTCATACAACTACTTCCAGCGGTACACGTCGCGTTCCAGCGCCCCTGCGTACAACAACAGCGGCTCTCGAGCGAATGGCAACGGCTACGGCACTGGTAACGGTGCGAACGCCGCGTTCGCGTTCAGCGCGGCCGAGCGGCCGAGTCCGCGGCGGAGGACAGGGTCTTCACGCAAGCGGCAGCGCACACTGGCTGATCAGCTCGACGAGCTCTGCATTGGCGGTGTGGACTATATGCACCACCGTGGCGTTCGTGATGGTGGTAATAGTTTGTATGCTGATAGAACGGAGAGCGCCTCGAGCATGGCGGACGCCATGATGGACGGCGAGTCGTCCAGCGACGAGCGGCGAGAAGATAATGAAGCTGAAGAATACGACATTGCGGGCAACCGGAGCGAACTGATGGTCTACGGTGGCGTACCGAGCATGAAGGGCTTCTTCTTTGGCTCGTCGCGACGCAAGCCAATGGACCGCGTCTTCCGCCACTACGCGGCCGTTGCGAACCAAGCGTGAGTGGTTGTGTTCATTATCAACTGTTGATACGCTCCGTTGACCCGATGGCTAATATAATAACGGCTCTGTGCGATGTTATTGGCATGTAGCGTATCATCAGCAGAGACAAACGGCAATGAGCTCGTGCTTTTCCATCGCGCGTCGCCATCGCCACCACCAACACCCTCGTTCCTCGTGAACCTGCCGTACCTGTCGCTGTCGCCACAGGAGCTCGAGGCGCTGACGCGACAGGAGAAGAGCAAGCGCGCGTCGGTCGTGGTGCTTAGCAGTGATAGCAACGAGGCCCAGGACCGCGACGGTGCTGGTGGACGCCGTCCAACAACAGCGTCGTCGTCTACAATCTCAGGCGCGTACAGGAGCCGCAGCGGCAGCTGCAGCGCGAGCAGCACAAGCAGCCCACCGTTTCGACCCCTCGGTGTGCCACATACAGACTCGATGGAGGACTTTGACATGGACGGCGAGGGCGACCCCAAGCTGCCGCACCTCTCGGGCGACGTGTCGCACTCGGAGTGGTTCCTCAGCGACGACGATGAGCTGTAGAAATTTGATGAGTCGGTGGCAGCAACATACAGGGGATATGCGTTGTAGTGACAGCAAGCGAGCATGTAGTGTAATGAGAGGCTCACACTGGTTGTGGAGGTTTGGATCTTACTTGATCTCGGGTTGAGCTCCTTGTCGACATGACCATCACTCACCGTCGCAGTTTTCGACTTAGAAATTAGGATTGACAAACACTCTTAGAAATTAGGGCAAACACTGTGATTGGATGAGTGACGGAACAGTCTCACGTCCAAATGTGCCAAATGCGCGATACGTATCAGTCCAGAATTCGCCTCGTAATCCACAGCCACTCAAGACAAAGCAATGAGCTCTCCGGCCACCGCCACCAAGCCATCACCTGCGTCCATCGCAGCAGCCGCCGCAGAGAAGTTCAGCCTGCGCGTCGCGACACCCGAGGACGCGGCGGCACTGGGCGCGCTCGCAAGCCGCACGTTCAGCGAGACGTTCGGCCACCTGTACCCGCCCGAGCAGCTCAGCGCGTTTATCGCCGAGACCTACAACATCGACACGATGCGCAGCGACATTGCGTGCACGGACAAGTACACGGTGCTGCTCTTCCCCAAGCAGACCAGTGATGGTGATGACGATCAACAGCAGCTGACGCCCTGCGGCTACGGCATGCTGCACGACAAGAGCGTGCGCCCGGGCGAGGACCCGGCGCTCACCGAGCTCTCGCTCGAGGTCAAGCGCGTGTACGTGGACAGCGCGTTCCACGGCTCGGGTGTCGCGTACCTGCTCATGGAGCACCTCATGGGCGTCGTGCGCGCCAAGCCGCAGCCACGACGCCACGTCTGGCTCGGCGTCTGGGAACACAACCTCAAGGCGCAGAAGTTCTACGCTAAGTACGGCTTTCAGGAGGTCGGTGAGCACGTCTTCCTCGTGGGCGAGACCCAGGACCGCGACCTGCTCTATGAGCTCTAGCAATATAAGATACAATCAGTGGCCTGTAACATATAGATACAATGGGTCAAATCATTCCTGTCCATTCAATATGTTTCACTTGTAACATGTACGAACACTGTATTTACGGCTCACTCACACTCACTGCTTGTGCTGTGTGAAGTAGAAAACAGGCACGCTCACGGCCGCGAGCAGCGCCGCCTTGAGGTATGGCGACGTCTTGCGCGGCTCGACCTTGGACGTGATCACCACGGCGTGTTTGGTCCCACGGGCGTCGTGTTGGAACGACACGATGTCGTAGCCCTCGTGGTCCTTGGTGATCGTCACCGCGCCGTCCGAGGCCGTGACCTTGTAGCCGTGTGGGTAGTGCACATGCGGCACAAAGATCTCGGTCGGTGCATCAATCGGCTTGTGCTTGTCCGAGACGAATTGGAGCTCGTAGCGCAGCTCCTGGAGCGCGAACTGGGACTTGAGCGGCTTTCCAGCCACGCGCGTGGCGTGTGGTCGCGAGAACGCAATGAGCCCACGGGCCGCGTCGTCTCTGTGATGCGACCTGGTCGTGCTGCGCACCAGGTGCTCTGTGTCGGGGCTCGCGAGACTCAGGTCCTCCAAGTTCCAGCGGTCGCCGAACTCGTGGCTGTTGTCGGCCGCGTAGCACCAGAGCGTGAACGAGAGCAGGTTGGCCTCAAGGCACGAGACCGTGTGGTCCATGGCGGCCACCTGGGCGCTGAAATCGCCATTCTTGAACGCCTTTGCGCCATTCAAATTGAACGGGATGCCTACTTCGCCGATGAGTGTTGGCGCATTGTGCATCTTCTCGCCAAAGCTGCTGATGTGCTTCAGTTGTCCTTCGTGCATCGCTCGGCGTGTCGACTGTCTCAACACGAGGCTCTTGGTGAAGAAGTCGATCGTGAACCAGTCGGACCAGGAGCAGAGCACGAGCGTCGCGCCGTCATACCAGTGCATCGCATTGACCGCGTGCGGGATGACCTTGGGGTCGATGTCCGGGAACGGCGTGTCGCCAAACTCCATGGGCGGCATCTCGACGAAGATCATGGACTTGGGCAGTACGTGCTGGATGCTCTTGGTGAACTTGGTCGTGAACGGCACGTAGTAGTCTTTACCAAAATCCACATCCGCGAAATGGTTGGGCTTGAGCAGCTCAGGCTGGCCATTGGCGCCCATGCGCCAGACACCCTCGTTCGCCCAGACGCATTGGTGGCTAGTCTTCCAGGCGCGCACGCCCTTGGGGTCCACGCGCCTCTTGCCGTCTGACTTGCCACGCAACCACGACACGACGCTGCTGGACCAGAACTCGACGTCCTGCGCGACGCCTTCGCCCAGCACCATGCCTTCAAAGGCCGTGGGCATAAAGCCGTTCTTGAGCTCACCAAAGTTCTTGGACAGATCTGCGAGCCCGAGGTAGCCCGAGGACGGCTCGTTCATCGTGCCAAAGCCCGCGACGTTTGTCAGATCGCTCAGCGCCTTGGCCAGTTCCGTGAGCGCGTTGATGTAGTGGCTCTGGAGATATTCCTGCACCTGGACGCCGTTCACGCTGCAGTGTGGGGCGAACTTGTTGCCGCCCCAGAAGAGCGTGAACATGGTTGCGGCCGCGAGCTTGTAGTAGTTGGTCGGCCAGATCATCTTTGGGAACTGCGACGCCGGCTTGCCCGTGGTCTCGAGGCAGAGCGCAGCCCCGCTCGCTTCAAAGTGGCGTGGCTCAAAGCCCACGGCCTCGAGCGTCCACATGGGCGCGCCGTCGCCGCCGGTCCAGCGGGACCAGACGTCCTGGTGCGGGTCCACGTAGATTTGCATGCCGTACTGGGCCGCCTTGGCGACGATCGCGCGGATGTACGCGAGGTACTCGCGGTCGTACACGCCTGGGCCTTCGTGCTCGATGGCCTCCCACGTCACAATGAAGCGCAGGAACGTGAGACCCCAGCGCTTGAGCCGCGCAAAGTGCAGGTCCGCGTCCTCCAGTGGGAACGGCCGGTTCACGAATGAGACGCTGGCGGCGCCGTCGTAGAAGTTCGAGAAGTCGGCGCCGTCCACGTGGCCGTAGCCGCACGGGAGCTTGGACGAGCCGCCAAGGTTCACGCCGCGCAGCAACCGCACGCGGCCGTGCTTGTCGACAAAGTGGCCGTCGCGGATGAAGAGCTCGTCGCTGGCTGCTGGCGTCGTGTTCTGCATCTTAAAGGAGTGGGGATGGGGCTGGAGTTCGCGTGTGTGCGCAGGACGGCAGATTCGAGGATGAGGACGACTGTGTGGTGGTGGGCTGTTGTTGTTGTTGTTGCGCTTCAAGGACACGTGTGCATGGACCACTACGACCATGAGACCATCGTGCGTGGCTTGGTCGTAATCAGCAATTGCGCTGGTCGAGTGTTCACGTCGTTTAAAGTATATCTATTGAAGCAGTGGTGGCTCTTCCAGTGATGTATTGATAAAACGTTTACTTTTATGAGGAGGTTGAAGTTGACGTGACAGATCACTCGCGAGAAACCTTTCTAACGTAATAATGCAAAAAGGACGCTATACTTGTAAAATGGATGATTTTGTTCAACCTGTTTATGATTGCTCCATGGCATCCATTTATCATCTTATAAAGGTAGTCAGACAACGTTACCACCTGTTGTATCAACTGGAGAACTCGAGAGCTCAATTGAAGAACCTGCTCCAGTGGTTGCTCCTCGGTCGCTGCCAGAGAATGCGTCGCCGGCCTCTGTTTTGTGCAAATGTAAATACCTGCGCCAGCATATTAGAATCCAGCGCTCTTCTACCGGCCCCACCACCTGCAGTCACCGCACTGAGGAACGCGAGCTTCTTCATCAGCAGTAGTGGTCGTCCAGTCATTACGCTCCAGCCGTGGGCCACTTCAAAGTCAGAACGGGAAATGGATCGGTCCTGGTATCCCTCCTCTGGCTCCGGCAACTCGAGGAATGCGAGCGTCATGTTGCCCTGAAGCGCCTCGGAGAGACGCACTCTCGTGGTGTCGTCCATCGCGTCCACGTCCAGTCCGAGTTCTTCGAGCGCTGGAAAATTGTCGTCGCTGGCGAGGATATCGGATAAAATGGCGAGTTGACCAGCGTCCAGCAGACTGGTGTCGTTGAAGCTAAGCGATACGAGACGCCGCCCAAAGTCGCCTCGAAGCGCGTTAAAGAGCCGCGTCCACTCTCCAGGGGACATGTCGTAGTCGCCCAGCACTAGGTGCTTTAAGTGCGGACAGTGTGTCGTGAGTCCTCCAAGGATGTCAAACTCCTCCATGAGGCTGTTGTGGCTCAGATCCACTCCACACAGCAACGGCCCAACGGATTCGAGAAAACCGCAGAATGCCTGGGGTTTGAGCTCTTCAATGGTCTCGGACTCGAGACCCAGTTCGACCAGACCTCGGTTTGGCTCTGGTACGCTGACCTCAAGCTTTAAAAGTTGCGCCATCTCTATCCAGCCAAGGCCAACGGCCGGCACCACGACGCACACGAAGCCCGCTTGCTGGCAAATGACTACAAGGTCGCTCTCTTTGTCCAGTGCCAACATTGGCTCTTCAGTCACCACTGGAGTAGCATACACTTTCGAGTGCGCCTTGATTCTGCAGAACTTCACAGTGTTTTATATCCCGTCCAGCTCAGCCACGGAATCAGGGCTCAGAAGCAGCTCGGCTGAGTTTTGGAGCACTCTCGCAAACACGCTCACGCTGCTGAGGGTGAAGTAGTAACCCAACAGGTCGAGTTTGCAAAGTTTGCGCTCGTGCCCATGGATTTGAGTCGATCGCGCGTGGAAAGCGCCAAACGCGAGCCACATCCAGGAATCTCGCTCATCGCTGTGACCCGTGCCTCCAAGCCACAAGTCGACGATGCTGCAGTTGTACCGCAGCGCCGAGCAGATGATCGCGAAATGCTGAGGCTGAAGGGCGATTATGTCTAGTGACACACGACGTAGACACGACGCGGTTCTCAAACTCTTCTTGAAAATGGCGGTGAGTAGCAGCGTTAAACTCTGCTGCGCTCCAACGAACGGTATCAAACCCATGATCCAGTTCAGCACGAGCTCTTGAATCTCATAGACGCCATTCTTGCTGATGATGTCGGTCAGGACCGCGAGTTGAGGCGGACCCATACTGTTGTGACTCAAATCCAACGAGCTGATCATAAAGTGCCGCGTCTTCCCCTGCTGTTGGTCAACAAAGACCTGGTCGAAGAAGCCCTGGAGCAGTACTAGGCACTCTGTCTTGAGTCGGCAGTCATCGAACCAGAGGCCGAAGCGGATCTTCTCCGTTGCTTGCATCTCGGCCACGAAGTCAGGAGGCAGCACTTGAAGAGCGCTCGCGATGGCAAAGGATGGCGTGGGCTCAGTGGTCATGAATGTGCCCAATTGATCCAAGAGCTCAGCTTTGAGGTACACAACTGGCGGCTCAAAGCCCATCATCTTCCACTTGTACTCCTCTCTCTCTCGCTTCGAAAGTAGCGGATCCGGAACCGCGGGAACGCCTTCCTCCTTAGCATGTCGCTGTGTAGCTCGTTGGCGTATGGCTCGCCTCCGTCGTCCTCGTCCCACGGTAGTGGCCCATTTGGCTGTCCTGCTATCATGGGCGATTGCAGGGTGCGCTTCCAGAAGTCGTACTTGAGCAAGGGGGTCGCGTGCATCAGCTGCGAGAACCGTGCGAGGGTTCCAAATGCCTCAAGTGCAGCGGCGGTGCGATATGAAAGTAGGTGAAGAGCGTCTCCGTTCGGAATCATGTGGTAGCGCGGCTCCTGGCAAACTCGGGTGGGCGTACGTGGCTGAGGGCTAAAGAGACTATCGTATGAATGTGTTTCATCGTTCTGGGATCGGTGCTTTAGCAAGGGGCGAGGGCTTGAAACTAAGCGTGCTATTGGCACGAGAGCGCGAATCGTGTTTTTGGTCCCAAGGAGTTGTGTGTACTGGTGTCCCGATCTACCAGGAGCTCCTGGCGAATAGCAACAGCGTGTGACAAGCTCTTCCTGCGCAACATTGCCCAAAGTTACCCCAACACCAGGGAACAATAGCGAGAGCTGATCGCAGCGCGTTTCCAGTGCGGCGCGCAGCTCAATAATCCGCCACCGAACGCGCTCCGCAGTGTCCGTCTAAATGAATTGCTCTGAATTCGGCAGGTTGCCGCGATCTGCTCGTCGCTTTCGCTACAGCTCGCCTTTCATTTTTCAACTACTCTGAAGAGGTCCCGCAGTGCTAGCTGTGGTTCGCGTCTGGACTTTTCTACGCGAGGCCAGTGAGGATCGCGTCGACCTCCACACAACGCAAGCTTCCCGAGGCGTTTCAACAGGCGCCTGAGACTGGAGAACTCGGGCGTGGTTGTGAGGACTGACTGCGGTCGAGTTCACTGTCAAGAGATGCGTCATCGCTGCTTGCGCCGTGG
Organism: Globisporangium okanoganense; assembly: GCA_023334035.1. Taxonomy (NCBI): domain Eukaryota; phylum Oomycota; class Peronosporomycetes; order Pythiales; family Pythiaceae; genus Globisporangium; species Globisporangium okanoganense. The sequence goes on from JAASFY010000744.1 coordinate 9,353, forward strand.
TCTACGAAAATTCGGAGCAGCACCTCTAGATCCATTCAGACTCTGGAGAAGGACGCAGAGCTCGAGTCACTTGGCGTGCGACTCGGCTGGCTCTGCATTGTCGTGCCATGCGTGAGGCTAGGCTGGCTGGGTCCAAACTGCGCAGGTTGTTTGTGAAGACGAGTGCACCAGCGAAATCCCGACTTGCGGGAAGTTTGATCGGAAGATTCAGCCTCTGAAGGTCAATTCTGCTCCTCAGACAGTCGCAGGTTTCTTTAAGAGCGTCGATCCCCAGCTCCGGACGCTGGTGGTTAACTGTAGCAAACTTTCCGAGCAGCAAGTGTTGGCGATCGGATTTACCAGGCTCGCCGTTGACTCGGAAGCGGGGTCGGATCGTGTGGTCGCTCTGCACTATACCGTATACCCATCTAGAGTGAAGCCACTGTTCTTTAGATCTGTCTTCGGAAGAGCAATTTTTCTATGAGCCTTCACGTACCAGCAGTGTGAAGTAAGTGCCTTCGAATACATGCGTGGGCTCCAGGTTCGCAACCAAGGCGGGCTCCAACAATGCAGCTATGAAAACATACTTTATAGCCTACAAAATACATTTGATCGAAATCGAAGATGAATCTGACCAGTTGGGAAAAATCAGCCTCAATATCACACAGCTACGACTTTCACGTCAAGCCAACCCATCACACCACGGTAGATGCCGAGAAGTACTCGCATCCGAGTACTCCCTCTCGATTTGTTTAAATCAAGGTAGGTTTTGTATCCCGAATTTCGAGCGAAACGGGCTATTCATATGTAAATTCGGGACATCGTGACCTTGAAAGGACGCGGACACAAGTGAGCCAGCCTTCCACCAGCAGCAGCCAGCATCGCCATGTACGTGGCCAAGCCCAAGCAAACGCAGCGCGTGAAGGTAATACGATACCATTCGCTCGATCTACTTACTGTATGAGCCACCACTGACTTCCCACGAAAATGCTCCCCTCTATTCTCCCAGGCGCAGGAGATCGTGAAGGCCAAGACCAAAAAGGGCCCGACAGTGGAAGAATGCGCGAGCAAGCGGGACTTTACTGGCGCGGTCGCGATCCTCGAGTTCAACCTCAAGAGCGAGGACCAGAGTCGCAGCGTGGAGGAGAAGCGCAAGACGCTGCTCTGGCTCGCCTACGCGTACTTCCACCTGGGCAGCTACCAGCGCGCGCTTGACAGCTACGACCAGGTGCGCGACGCCAACGAGATGCCCGAGATCTTTCTGTACCGGGCGTGCTGCATGTACTACCTGCAACTCTACAAGGAGGCCATGAAGGAGGCCGTCAAGGGGCCTTCGGGTGCATTGCAGAATCGCATCCTTTTCCACTGCGCCCACAAGCTCGGCGACGAGGACAAGCTGCTCGTGTACCACCAGCAGCTCACGGACTCGAAGGAGGACCAGCTCTCGCTCGCGGCGATTCACTACTTCCGGAACCACTTCCAGGAGGCCACGGACATCTACAAGCGACTGCTGTTGGAGAACCGAGACGACATTGCGCTCAACGTGTACGTGGCCATGTGCTACTACAAGCTCGACTACTACGACGTGTCGCTCGAAATCATGCAGGCGTACCTGCAGGCCTTCCCCGACTCTGTGGTCGCCGTGAACGTCAAGGCGTGCAACCAGTTCAAACTTTACAATGGGAACGCTGCCAAGGACGAGGTCAAGACGCTCACGGACCGAGGCTACAACATTGAGCAGAACGACCTCGTGAGCCACAACATGGTGGTCTTTGAGGACGGCCAGAACGCGCTCCGAGTGCTGCCACCGCTCGTTGACTCGCTCCCTGAGGCGCGCTTGAACCTCGTGGTGTACTACCTCAAGCACGACAAGCTCCAGGAAGCCTACGACCTCATCAAGGACATTGAGCCGTCCACGCCGCAGGAGTACATCCTCAAGGGCGTCGTCCACGCGACGCTGGGCCAGTCGACCAACTCGAGACAGCACGTCAAGACCGCGCAGCAGTACTTCCAGCTCGTGGGCTCGTCGCCCACCGAGTGCGACACGATCCCGGGGCGTCAGTGCATGGCGTCGTGCTTCTACCTGCTCAAGCAGTTCGAGGACGTCAACATCTACCTCAACTCAATCAAGCAGTATCTGTACAACGAGGACGACTTCAACTGGAACTACGGCGTCGCGCTTTGCAACACGGGCGCGCACCAGGAGGCGCTCGAGACGCTGCTGCGCGTCCAGCGCGAGGACTATCGCCATGACTACTGTTACGTGAGCTGGCTCGCGCGGTGCTACATCCTCAACCACAATCCGTCGGCGGCTTGGGACTTGTACCTGAAGCTCGACAACTCGGACGACTCGTTCAACATGCTGCAGCTCCTGGCGCACGACTGCTACAAAATGGGCGAGTTCTTGTACTCGGCCAAGGCCTTCGACGTCCTCGAGCGACTCGACCCGGACCCCGAGTACTGGGAGGGCAAGCGCGGCGCCTGCGTCGGCGTTTTCCAGCGCGTCGTCGCGGGCAAAGCCACACGCGTGGAGCTCGAGGAGGCGCTGAGCATTCTCAAGTCCAACAACAACCCGCAGGTCGAGTACATCGTGCGCATCATGAAGAAGTGGTGCTCGGAGAACGGCATCTCGATCTAGCTAGGAGCTCTCGGGATCTCTTGGGATCTGAGGCTTCTCAGCTTCTGCGATTGTTAGTTATTTCCTCGTATTAAGCTTGCTTCATTTATCAAATACATACCAGTACCCATGACCATCGACATTGGATCGCCTAGTTCCCGGACTTGCTGCGGATCTTGCGCACGGACCAGGCGATGCCGATGGACGCGAGCAGGTACATGAGCAATTTCTTCTCACGCGGGCTCCTGACGCCCTTCCGCCAGCGCAGGATAAGCAAAATGAGCACAACGACAGTGAATTGTTGGATGCGTGCGCGCCACGACGAGGGCTTCTTGCGCGGTCCGCCAGCGACTCGTCTCCCGCCTTCATAGACCGCATTCGGGTCTCCTCCACCTGGGATGAGGTTGTCCTCTTCAATCACGGGAGTCCTGGTAGTTTAAATTAAAGATACGTTAGCATTCGATTTGTGACAATGTCAAGAAAAACAAACAATACGTACAAGGCGTTCTGGAGCGCGTAGCGACTGGACGTGCGTCGGAACGATGAGTCCGAACTGGCGTTGCGCGTGAACCCAGCGGCGGTCCCGTGCGTCGAGCTCGACATGAGCGGCCGCGGGTTTTCCTTCATGAACGACTGCATGTCGGAGAGCGAGTAGTTGCGGTTTGACTGTACAACCAAACAATGGGAGCACAGCAACATAGATGAGTATCGAAGAGAGCTAGCACATTACAGTACTCGTGGGTTTATATAGCAAAGAACGCACCTTTGTGGACACGACCTTGAGCGACTTGAGCAGCGCAATGACGTCCGTGTAGTCGTCGACGTAGAACTCGGCCTTCGACGGTTTCTGCCCAACGGTGCACGTGAACACTTTGTCTACGATATAAACCAATTTATCATCAAGACCCAACAAGACCATCACAAAGCGCCAACAATTTCCAGGAACGCACCTCGTGGCAGCTCAGAGCCGGTGACCATCTCGCTCAACTTCTCAAACATGAGCTCGTCGGCCACGTCGTCACCCACACACAACACAAAGTCCGCTGGGTTCCCGTCGCTGCGCATGCGGTCGAGGATGTGTTGAATCACTTTGCCTTTGCCCACGCCCTCAGGACGCACTTCAATGTAGTCCTTGCCCTGGATCACATCGAGTGGCCAGCCCTGGAACACGCCCTCCAGGTGTTCCTTGAGCTCGGCAGCCTGGAGTGCACCAAACTCGAAATCCGATTTTCCATATCGGAACAGCACGGCGCTCTTGCGCAGCTCCAACGAGGATCCGTTCGTGCGATCGACGTACATTTCAATCACGCGCTCGGCTTTCTCGCGCCAGCTGCGAGAACTCGCTTCGGAGTTGAACACGTCGCCATGGCGCTCCCAGGGTCTGCAATACACACATCCGATGGTAAATAAAACAATTACAAGCCATACAAGTCGTCAACACTGAGCTATTCAGCCCATACCGTCCAATGCGCGCGTCGTTCCCGAGAAGCGCGCGTCGAATGAAGTAACCGTGCTCAGCGACGAGTCCCAGACCTGGGACACCACCAAACTTCTGCGTCAGCAAGTCGCAATTGCACCCACTGACGATAAAGACCGTGTTTCGCGGGTCTTTGCACAGGTGCTCGAGCGTTGAGAGCGCATTGAGCGGCACGTCAGGCCAACGCACGCCCATGACCTTCGAGACGTCGGGCGCCAGCGTGCGGTAGTAGTCGATGAAGATCGCGCGCGCCTTGCTTGTGCGGTACGCCGGCACGATCTCCTGCTCCGTGAGTTTCTGTTATAGGCGACAGTAAAAAAGTCGATACATTAGCAACATTGTTAAAATTCAGCAACATTGTCATAGTCAAACAGCCACACATAGACACGTACCCGGAAGTCGGCGCTGACTTCCATGACGCGGAAGTCGAGCCCAAAGCCCGTGCCCATGTACACGAACGTGTCTTCTTTCTTGCGCGCGTTCACAATGTCCGTCAGCACGCACTTGGCCCATCGTCGTGGTGGATTCGCTGACACAAACTGAAAATCACAGTCGCGCCGGTGCTCACGCTCCTTGGGCGTCATGTACATGGCGTCACGCAGGCCATCGATGACCTGGTCGAGCTCCCACGGGTTCACGGTAATGGCGCCGCTTAGCAGTCGACTGCTGCCCGAGAACTCGCTCAGAATCAACACGCCCGCCGAGGTCTTGTGTGCGACAATGTACTCGAACGGGATCGTGTTGAGCCCGTCACGCAGCACGGTCGTGATCTGCACATCAGCCACGCGCCAAAGCGCAATACGGTCTTTAAAAGGGAACTCGGCAACTTCCTCATAGTCGACGACGTCGCCCCTCGCGCGCGCCTGGTACTTCTTGTTGATCGACTGCACGATGAGCTCAATCTCCTTCTTGCTCTGCAGGAAGTCGAGCACGCGGCCGCGGCGATGGATGCCTTTCTGTACAAGCACAACTTTACCCACGAGGTCTGGACACCGCTCGAGGAACTACAGCAATAATATTAGAAGAGTTCGATTACCAAGTCAAGCCCAGGTACAAGCCACTTTGGATGATAAAGCTTACCGCGTCAAAGGCAAAGAGCTTGCACGGGATGCCCTTGAGTCGCTCGACCGTGTCGCAGCCGGCAAAGATCTTCTTGCCCACGTATTTCTGACGCAGCGCGACCACTTTCTCCCGAACACTCTCCTCCTGCAGTGTCTCCTCGATGCGTTCGGCGTCGATCGCCATGTGGCTGCACGTCACGGCCACGCGTCTGCCGCCATAGTCAATCCCCAGCTGTCCACGCAGGATCGGTTGGTAGCTCAGCCCCAAGATGCGCTTGCACGCCGACATGAAGTGGCGCGCGTACCTAGTGCCATTGTTGCATAGCACAATGTTAATAGAATTTGTTAATATAGGTGATAATACCTGCATTAGACGCACTCAAAGAGGTGGAAGCCAATGTGGTCGGCGTTGAGCATGCCGCGCAGGATCTCTTTTCGCGCAGAGAGCGTGCGAAAGACTTCGGACGACGGGAAGGGCACGTGCAGGAAGAGGCCGACGTTCGCGCCGCGCACTTTGCGTATAATGTACGACGGCGTGAGCAGCAAGTGGTAGTCCTGCACCCAGATGATGTCCCCCGGCTCGTACAGCTCGCAGATTTTCTAACGGCGACATCACGATATAGCCACGCAGTAAGATCTATAGATCCATGCATTTCCATCTAGTAATGCACATACATACCTGAGCAAAGAGCTGGTTGACGTTCGCATAGGCCTGCCACGCGAGCTTCTGGCTGTTGGGGTTCCACACAGGCGCCGCTGGTTCTTTCTCACTCTCCTTGGTCTCGTTATCATCAGCATCACCATCATCACCTGACGGCTCGTCGAGTACCACGTCCACGGGACTGTAGACGTCCACAACGTTGTGGAACGTGGGCCAGAGTGTCTGCTTGCAGTAGTCCTCGTAGTAGAGCTTGGCCTCGTGGTCCGCGACGAAAACCGGGTAGCAGTTGAACTCCTGGAGCTTGAGCGCGAGCTCGCGCTGCTCGTCGAGCGGGATCGCGAGCTCCGAGATGCGCCCGACGAACTTGATGTTCGCGCGCTGCGAGATCTCGTGATGCGAGAACGTGTTCTGCGCCTCGATGACGCGGTCGCCGGCCCACTCGACGTCCCATTCCACGTGACTCGTGCTGGTCGTGTCGTCCCCGTCGACCGCGATCTTTGTGCTCTCTCTGCGCGTGACGCGCACGGGCAATCGGTTCGCCGCGATAATCACGGGCATCGACGTGTCCCACGCGTCCACACTGGCATTAGTGCCGTCGTGCTCGTGCGCTCCGTTCGCGTAGAGCGGCATCGTTCTCTGGCGGTTAACGCGCGTGCTTGAGCTGTTGTCAGAAAAAAAGAATGCGGGCATGGCATGTGAAGAGCTCCGATCTGGTGACTTCAAGCGACATTCAAGCAACAATATACGTTACCACAACGCTGTGTAACGATCAAGCAACATATTAAATGTTGACGCAAGCAAAACAAAAAACCAAGGGAAAATAAAAAGAATGCCCCTTTTTCAGTCATAAATAAAACTTCTGCCCCTTTTCACATATTATCGAGTAAATTACAAAATGACCTGTACAGTCACACCTCCCATTAACTAAACCGAAAAAATGGACCTTTAACTATTACAATATACAGATAATCAAGATTAGGATGATTACGAAATGCAGGTAAAATGAGTGATTGTAAAATCTACACTGATAGCTGCTGAATAG
>JAASFY010000745.1:0-16148 GCA_023334035.1 Globisporangium okanoganense
ATTTGTGAATGAAGAACGCCATTTGATTCGTCTTTGTCTGCACTACGATTGGTTAAAATTAGAGCTGAAACAACCCAGTTATTGGCTGAAAAGAAGCAAAAATGTCACTGAACCTATTCCTATTTCCGGCACTGTAGTAGGTTTGAATCCAACGGGGTCCAGTTGCCAAAAAGGGAATTGCACGGGTCCGATTCCGAATTCTTTTTAAATTACGGGTCCAAAAACGGATTTCCCTTATTTGATATCGGTGGTCTGAACTCATAAACTGCACTCAAGATGGCTACACTTTTGATGGCCAAAGAGGTGCTGAACGCCACAAAAGCAAAACCAAAGTACTATATATAATACACACTCAGCCATCTACGCCACCTGCTGCCCAATGTACTTGAGCTGGTGGAAGCCGCAGTCGCCAATGGGGCCGACGCCGCCCTTGCCGTCGCTGCTGCCGTAGTTGTCGTCGCAGTTGCAGATGCCCGTCCCAAAGTCGCACTTGCCGTGGTTGGAGCAGAACACGAGCTCGCGCGTGCCTTTCACGGACTGCTGGCCCTGCAAATTGGCGCCGCCACTCGCAAAGATCAGTTTGCCGGACCCATCCTGCCCGTTGCCGTTCACACTGTCGCGCAGCAGAGCCTGGGAGCCTTTTAAGGATGGCAGGTCGCCCATTTCACTAACAAAGTCGATCATCATGACCGAGTTGCCCGTTGAGCAAGCGGTCGCCGAGCCAGAGAACGTGACGCTCGCTTGCTGGAACGTCGAGAGCGCCTCGAGCGCGCTCTTGACCGTGAGTTCGTCGGCGTTAACGGAGATCCCGACGGTCGTCTGGTCCCGGAACGTGAGCGTGAAGCTGCCCGTCGTGGCGAGGCACTGGACCAGCTGCCGCTCAACAACATCATCGAACGTGCTGGGGTCGTCGCCGCGAGGGCATTCACCTATGAACAAACGAGTCAATTAAACCACCCTCAGCAATCGCGTATGAGAGCTAGCTACTCTCTACCCACACAAGCAAATGGAAAGCTGGACGTACGCAGCGAGCAGTCGTAGCCTAGGAATTGCGGATCGCACAGGCAGATGCGGATCTTGCTGCGGTCCCAGGTCGTCGGGTTGTTTGGGTCCTCTCCGTAGAAGAAGCCCGCGTTCTCGCCCTTCACTGTCACTAACGGCGCCAGGTCATTCAGCGTCAGGCACTGGCCATTCGCTGAGCACTCGGAGTTCGTGCCACCGCAAGACACTATACGCAGATCGATTAGCCCAGCAAGACTATACACAACACATCACAGCACGCTCATGACTTACTCAGCTCACAGGCCGTGCCGGTGTACGGCCGCGGACACTTGCAGAGCCCGCTGCTTCGGTCACACGAGCCGACACCGCTGCATTCACTCATGGTCCGGTGCGCAACGTTCATTGCCAGCGGATAGTCGAACCACGAGGTTCCGAGCGAACACACGCGATCGGCGCAGTCGCCGCCCTGCCAGCCGAGCGCACAGGAGCATTTCCAACTGGGCTCGCCCGAACAGGTGCCATGCCCACTGCACGAGAGTTCCCCGGGGCACGAGACTGGGATGCGAGACGGACAGCCGCAGTCCCCGCGGTTCACGAGCATGTTGCCCAGCTCGCCATTGCCGTTGCTGTTGGTGTACCCGATGAAGCAGAAGCACTTGCCGAGCTTGAGGTCGTCGCACTGGCCGCGACCGGAGCACACGGCGCTCTCCTTCGTGCTCTCGATAGACAGGATCTGCTGTGTGCCCAGACCACCACCGAACGCCGCGATGCTCGAGCCCGGGACCAGTAGCGTGCCATCCACGACCACCGTAGGTAAGCTACAACATAGAAGTGGGTTACTAGATGATGACAATTTACAGAATAAATGTCCAAATCAAGTGGACAGGATCGTGATGATGGAGGACAGTTCGGTACGTACTTGCCAAAGTTCTGTGTAAACGTGATGCTCATCACATTGGCCGGCGTCTCGCACGCCTGGGCGCCCAGGTATGACACGTTCACGCCCTGGATACTGGGCAGCATCTGCAGGACCTGCTGGACGCCCTCTGGTGGCGAATGGGCGGGAATCGGGACGCTCGTGTACCCTCTGAAGGAGACCGTGAACCCACCGCCACCCTGCTGCACTGGCGCGACGATCTGATTGGTTGGGTCAGCGCTAAAGCTCTGGTCCAGAGGCACGCACGTCGCGCCTTTGACTACCTCTGTCAGTGCAGTCGTGGGGAACTTGAGCCGGTTCGAAATGTGGCTGAGGCCGTCGACACCGCCACCGTTCGTCTTGTCCGCGAGAACCTCGGCCAGGTCGCCGTCACCTCGCGCGCCCGTGGACCTGGCGACCACAAAGGCAATCGTGATCGTCGTGCCCGTGACGGTGCACGCCGTGGCGCTGTTATCCGAGTACACGACGTCAATGTCGACGATATAACGCACGTTCGCGATAATCGTGTTCCGTAAAAGCTCGGCCGAGATGTCGAACGCAAGCCCCGTGGCCCGCGAGCCGTCTTCAAAAGTGAGTGCAAACTTACCGCTCGTCGCCGCGCAGATAAACGACTGCTGTTCGATGATCCGGCACGTGTCGATGCCCTTAACCACCTCCTTGGTCTCGACGTCGATGAACCCATCGCCGCCGTTGAGGAAGAGCGCCACGAGGCCCTTGGCGCCCACGTTGGAGAACGTGATCTCTGGGATGTCGCCAAAGTAGTTGCGGTCCCAGAGCTGCGTGAACGTGATCGTCACGTACGTACCGGTCGCTGAGCAGATCGTGGTCGTGCCCGGCGGCGAGAGCACAATGTCCAGACTGCCGATGAACGGGATCGTGAGTGCGAAGGCTAGAAACGTGTTTAGGTCGGCGTTGAACGGGATCTTGGACACTGTCTGGTTGCCAAACGTGAGCGAGAAGACACCGGCGTCGGCGGCGCAGATGAACTGCTGCACTTCGAGCACTTTCCAGTGTGGCACGACCGCGTTCTGGGCGGAATTCGACACTGGGTAGTTGATCTGCCAGTCGGCGCGCGTGGTCGACACGTCGGTCTTTGCGACCGTGACGGCCTCAATGCCCTTGAGTGCGAGCAGCGAGGTCGCGATCGACAGGCCACTCGAGTCAAGCGTTGCGAGCGCATTGAACGAGATGGGGCGCGTGTACTGCTTGCCAAAGAACAAGACGAACGTGCCTCTGGCCAGCGGTGTGTCTGAGCGGAGCGTGAGAGTCTGCTGCTGGTAGCTCGTGAGGCACTCGACGAGTTGCACCTCGTCGAGTTGATCGGCTGTGAGTGGGTCGTCGCCCAGCGGACAGGTCTTGAGCACGCAGTTGGCGCCCGAATACGTGTCGTCGCACTCGCAGCCGAGGAGCATGTCGGCGTCCCAGACGCCCTCGTAGCGGAAGTCGAAGGCGTCGTAGAGCCCGCGTGAGAGCAACTCGTTCTGCGCATGCTCGCGCATGGACACGCAACTGCCGTGCGCCATGCAGCTGTCCGGGCAGTTGGTGAACTGGCACGCGTTGCCGTGGAAGCCCTGCTGGCACTGGCACACGCCCGAGTCCTGATTGCAGTAGCCGCGGTCCGAGCACACGGTGGGCTCGTGCGCACGATCGATGCCCGTGATTTGACCCCACGCTCGACCCACTGGACACTCGATCCCAGAGCAGTCGTAGCCAATGAAGCCTTCGTGGCAGTGACACACCATGTAGCGGTCGCACACACCGCGCCCCGAGCACGCGTTCGGGCACAGCGCCTGGCCGCAGCTGGCGAGCAGCAGCAGGATGCTAGCGATATACCATATGAGCAGCAGACGTATTTGCGCCATTATGATTGCTAATGAGAGCTGCTGTTAGTATCAGTGGCGCTCACGGGCGTCATGCAAGCGCAGGAGGCTTGTCATTCCCGCCGCGTCGTTTCGCGGCCCTGATGGGCGGTTATGAATGTCAAGATTCGAAAAACAGAACATCATTTTCGCGCTTTGAAATACAGAATGTTGCTTTTCAAACAAGCAGGAAGGGACACACAAGTGGTGGTTGGCTTCTCTTCAGCCTACCCAAGTCAGTCTGTTTCTGTGTGTGTGTTGCTTCATTTGTTTCAATCTTTCGTAATGCCTCGCGTGCCTAGAATGAAGGAAATGGGTATTGCTTGATCATTTCTTACGCGTCGTCATCACTGTCCAGGTCGTCGTCATCATCGTCGTCGCTGTCGTCATCGTCGACCAGCATGCGCATGCTCGGCATCTTGGAGCCCTCGCTACTCTGAACAGCAGTCGTCATCGCCACCGCCAGGGCACTCTTCTCGCTCTCAGCGTCGCTCAGGTCGTCGTCTTCCAGGTCGTCGCTCTCCATGTCTGCGTCCAGTTGTCTCGCTGCACTCTCACTCGCAAAGAGCTCTTTTCGTGCATCATCACCCGCAATGCCAGCCATTGTCTTCTTCACAGTGAGCTTCGTATCACCACCACGCTCTTCGTCCTCGGTCTCCGAATCGGCCATGTCGACCTCACCGCCGTCCTGGACCTTCATCTTGATCAGGTCGAGTCGCTCTTTGGCGCGGCGGTTCGAGAACCACGTCTTGACCTGGCGCTTCGTCACGCCCGTCGGGTTCACAAAGTTGTCGTCAGCGTGGTCGTCCTGGTTCAGGATGTTCTGCAATTCCTCCAAGCGGGAGATGCTCGGCCGCGGGTTCTTCTCGTACTCCTCGATGATCGTCGCCAGCTGCTTGACGTTGAATATCCGACCAGGGTGCTTGCCCGAGGCGTCTTTCACTTTCGCTTCCTTCTTACTGGCAGATGAGGACGATGCAAATGGCCGCGCGGCCTTCGCTTCGCCCGAGGCTGAAGCTGAACTAGAGGCAGTCATCGTGATACTCGCAGTCGTAGTGTTACTAGCCGCTGGGTCTTTCTTGCTGCGCTTCACAGCCTTGGTCTCGCCCGTCGCAGATGACGACGGCGCTTTCCGCTTGCCACTTGACTTGCTCTTCGTTGCCGACGGCGACTTGGACGACACGCTGCCGTCGTTATCACTCCCCGAGTCCGACTCGCTCAGTCCAGACGAACTGTCAACCTCCTGGATGTCCATGGAAGTGAGCGCCTGCGGCCGCTGGTTCGTGGACCGGCGCTTGTAGAACCAGCAGCGGATCTGCTTGTAGTCGATGGACTTCTGGGCGTCGTCGCTCGCCGGATCTCGTGCGCCAATGTCGTTGAGCTTGTCCGCGAGCTTGTCGAGTTTCTTCTTGCTCGGCGTGTCGTCCTTGTGAAAATACTTCTCGAGCTTCACGAGCTGCTCGAGCGAGAACTTGACGCGCGGTCGTCGCGAGTCGGGCGACGCGGCGGGCGAGTCAGGGGACGCACCCGGGGAGCTGGCTGGGAGACTCGCCTCGGCCTCGACGTCCAGCAGCAGCGACGGTTCTTTCTTCTTAAGCTTCTTCTTCGCTGCCTCTTCACCTGTAGCCACGATGCCGGCGAAGATCGAGTCACCCTTCTCGACGATCATGTTGTATTCGTCCAACAGCTTGTTCGTCTGCTTCACGAGCTCCTTGTTGTCCTTGTGCGCCTTGAGCACCAGGTTGAGCTGTCGGTGGAGCGCAGACTCGATCAGGATATCGCGCGGGATGATCACCGACAGCAGCAGCTCGATCAGGTCCGTGAGCTCCTCGGCCGACGCGTCCTCTTCCAGTTGCTTGAGCATCTTGAGCTTAATGTGCGTGACTTCGTCCTTACCCAGTGGCTTTGTCGGTCCCTGTCGCGCGTTCTTGTACGGGATGTGTGTGCGCTCACGGGCGCGTTCGATCGCAGATGCACGCACGGCCTTGATCTCCTCTTCGCTCTTGCCCGAGTCGCGCGCGTCCTTCACGGCTCGTCGCACGGACGCCACGTGATCGATGCGAATGCGCTTCTTTGGATTCAGCACGAGCTTTACGGCGCTATCAGGTGCGCCATCGGCCTTGGACGACGGACTCGCCTTCCCTCCTTTCGAGGTCGGCAGCGAGCGATCTCCTCCAGAGAGCAGCAGGTCACCAGCCTCGTCGACAATTTCACTAGGGCCCTTGCCATTCTCACGCAGTCGAGACACACGTGCCTCCAGCACCTCCTTCGCTTCGTCAATGTACGCAGCCTTCATGCGTTTGACGCTCTCCACATCCATATCGGTGGTCGAGATGTCCTTCATCTTTAGGCGCATGTAGTCCAGTCGTTCCTTGGCCCGTCGGTTGTCAAACCAGATGCGGATCTGCTTGACCGAGATGCCCTCGGGTTGGAGCTCCTTGTCCGCGTACTCGGGGCTGTTGATGATGCGGTACATCGCCTGGATCTCGCAGGATTCCGGACGCGACGATTTCTGATACCAGTCCTCCAGTTTCTGGATCTGCTTGGACGAGTACAGGCGACTGGCGCCGTTCTTGCCCTTGCTGATGGCGCTTGCGCGTGCCGCTGCGGCGGCGGCAGCGGCGGACGTCGGTGTTTTCCGTGCCGCAGTGGACGCTGACGCCCCCACCTTGTGCTCGTCCTTTGGTGGCGGCAGCTTGATCTCCTTGATCAGGTCCACTTCAAACTGGATGCCCGTCACCTGCAGCTGCTGAAGCAGGTTTTTAAGCGACGCCAGCCCCGCGTGGACACGCGTGAGCAGCACGTTCTTCTCGGTCGAGTCAAGATTGCTGCTGTTGTTATTCACAGTGGTGCCGTGGAGCTTGAAATCGTTCGTCGGCGAATGTGAGACTGGGGAAAGCGGCTCCTGGGCCGACGAGGACGATGGCATTGTGAATGGCGGCGGCTGGCGCTCGTCCTTGACGGCGCCGCCGTTCTGCAACAGCTTCTCGGTGTTATCTCGCCACGAGCTGCCCATGACATTGTCGATCTCGGACGTGAGTCTCTGGGTCACCTGCAGCATTTCTTCCGTGCGTTCGAGCACCACGTTGTTGATCTTCTTGCCACCACGCAGCGCAATCTCCGTGATCCGCTTCAGTTCGAGCTCGAGCGCAGATGTGCTGCCGCCATTAACCGCGCCAGTGGCACTAGTAGTCGCTTGATTCGCGTCACCACCTGTCGTCTCTTTGCCTTTGCCCACGGGCGCAGCTTTCGTGCCTCGTACCCCACGAGATTTGCCCGCATCCTCTCGCTTCTTCCGCGGCGTCAGCGCTTCTCTCTCAGCAGCCGCCGCGGCCTCCGCTTCCGCCTTGACCGTCGTCTCGCAGTCGGGGCAAAACCACTGCTTGCCGGACGCGCTGATCAATTTCGAAAACCGCTGGCGGTAGCAGCTCGAGTGGTACATGCACTTGCAGCTCGTGCAGAGCATCGCGCGGCGCCCGTTGCGCGGCTCGCCACACACCTCGCACTCCTTGCGCGCGCCCGTGCGGCGGCGGGCCGCGATGATCGCGTTCGCGTCCGATCCAGACTTCAGCGCCCCGCCACCGCCCGTCTTGCCGTCAAGCTCGGTTTTAATCGGCGAGAGTGCGGACGTCGAGTCTGAATCACCGCCATCTTCGTGCTTTGCCACGCGTGTTGTTGTGACCGCAGTGGTTGCTTTGTTAAAAGAGGTCTCGTCGTCCGTGTCGGTGGCGCGCAGCGGGGTCGCCGTGCTGTCGAGGTCGTCGTCCGAGGGCGCGTTGATCGACTCGTCGTCGTCCTTCTCGACGCGCACGCCGCCGTCGTCGTCGTCGTCGTCATCATCGGCATCCAGGTCCTCGTCGTCGTCGTCGTCTTCCTCATCCGGCGCCATGTCCACATCCGCAACCGCAGCGTCGCTCTTGATCGACACGACGTCGTCGAGGTCCTCGTCCTCCTCGTCGTCGTCGTCGTCATCATCGTCATCGTCGTCGGAGGCGGATTGCTGGTTGCTCTTGTACACCAGCAACGCCTTCTTCATCTCGGCCGCGTCGGCGCTCGTCACCGCCGCCATGCTGTTGTTACTGCTGGGCCGCGTCTCCGCCATCTCGACGTCTGACATTGTGTGTCGTTCTCTTTCTGTGCGACTGCTGACTCTTATGTTCCCAGGCACCTACAGGACCAATACGACGCCTTCTATACTTTCACTATCAGAGACGGACTGCGTGCGTATGAGGGTTTCTCTCCTTCACGGGCCGCTTGCTGCTCTCGCTCCTTCGCTTCTGCGTGTAGTATTCGTGGCGGTAACCACTGGGCAAACAGACCAAGATGGAATGGAAGGCTCCCCCTGGCCTTAATAGTGGACCCCTTTGTTAACGCTCGCTGCTTCGATAGTGAAATCAAATGAAACCTTTTTTGGTCCCCTGTGCGCAATTTTATCTAATCTGGTAGCTTTAACGGACGATTTATAGCCAATCAGAGACGACAATTATGTCGCTCTTGGTGAACAGCTCATTTCCGAGATTTCGAAACACCAAAGTTTGATGGGGTGTGGAACGAATGAACAATGTTTCTATGGAGGACTCGATGGTGATGCTACTGACCCCCAGATCATCTATTGCGCCTGTTTGATACTCAACTGGAGCTCGTGGAGCCGTGGGGTCTCGAGGTCCGCAATCGCCACAGGCAGCGGGATCTTGTCGTTGAGCTTGGCGATGCGGTGCGACGTCTCGATGGAGCTGATCGCGTGCTTGAGGCTCTTGCGCAGCGTCGGGTCCTCGATTTCGTTCAGACTGCGCAGCAGCTTCGGCAGACTCTCGTACTTTGTGAGCAGCTCCACGGCGCGCTCCTCCGTCATGTGCTCGACCTTTGGGATCTTTCCCCAGCGCGTGCCAATCAGAGCTAAGTACGCGGGGATCAGTCGCGCGTGCGGCAGACCAAAGCGACTCTGCAGATGACGTTCACGCAAGTAGCGGCGCTTGTTGGGCTGGTACAGCTCCACGTATCCGCTTGAAGCTGGGACGACTGTGGTTTCAATTGCCTTCGACGTGGCTGAGGCTGCTGTTGCATCCTGTGGCTTTCCGGTATCAGTATCCAAGGTGCTGGTGCCGCGAGCAAGCTGGAGAAAGTCGTTGTCGTTCGAGACGACCAGCACTTCGTATCCCCCGGTGACGTACGCCTCCGTGTACGATGCGATGAGGTCGTCGGCCTCAAAGCCCGGGAACGTGATGCAGTTCACGCCGCCCTGGCTCAGCACGCCCGACGCCGACGCGAGCTGCGAGCCGAGTGAGTGCGGCGTGGGCTTGCGCAGACTCTTGTAGTTCGGGTCCATGAGCTTGCGGGTCGTCGGTTTGCGCTTCGAGTCAAAGAACACGCAGATGTGCTCGGGCAAATGCGTCTTGTCCATCCGCTGCAGCAGCTGGATGAGTCCGTTCACAGCCTCGCGCTGGACGCCATCGCTGTATAGCACCATCGCCACACATACAGACGCATTAGCAACAGAGCTATGCTACAGGTTACGCAAGTTGCAATGCCGCTCTTACCTGTCGGCAGCGGTCAGCGGGTTGTAAAAGTGGTACAGTGCGTTGTTGCCATCGACGAGCAGGCTCTTCTTGCGCCGCGCCGGTGCCGCTTTCTTCTTGGCTGGTGCCGAAGCTCCGCGCGCTCGCTGCAGCGGCGCAGTCGTGGAAAAGTACACGCTGCTGTCAATGACGCTGTTAGCAAAGCGAAAGTTGCTGTTACTGCTGAGCAAAGCGGTTGCATTGCGCAGCGACGCTCCGGTAGCGGGCGGCGAGCGCCATCGCGTCCAGGCCGAAGCTGCTCGTCGCATTGTTGCCTTTTGGTGCACTTCGTTCATCGCCAATCACCGTTTGCAATTAAGGTCATATTGGTAATTTCACAATCTAAGTGGTCAATATAAGTAATATCAGTCTTTAAAATAGTCTATTTTTTACTATTTGGCAACTTGCAGCCCCTCGACTGTCAGCATTCCGACTCAGAGTGAGAACACATGATGACCCCAAGTAAATTCGCAGACGACGGCCATGCGCAGCAGCAGCAGAGCCAGAGCTTCCTGCCGACGACGAGTCGCCGAACATCGAGCGCTTCAAGTGCCTCAAGCACATCTGCTGTGGGCGGCACGATCTGCTCGAGCGTCACGCTCTTCCCGCTGCACGCGCTGCAGCGCCTCATGCACTGCTTTGGCTACACGCACGCGGTCAGCATGCAGAGCGGACGAACGTACGTCCATCCTGTGACTCTGTGCCACTGCTGAACTCTATGACTTGTATCTGGTGCTCACTCGCTATACTGACTGTTCGTGTCCCAGTGTGGCTGTAGGGAGTGAGATCGCGCAGGGCGGCTACTCTTATGTGTACAACGCCCGCGACACGCTCACGGGCGAGGCATTTGCGCTCAAGAAGATATTGTGCCAGAGCGAGGACCAGATCGAGATGGCCAAGCAGGAGATCCAGATGCACAGGGCGCTCGCGCACCCGAACATCATGCCACTGACCGACTATGCAGTGCTATCAGTCGATGCGAATACTCTCGAGTACTACCTGCTCTTCCCGTTCATGGAGGTATGCTTCGCTATTGGAAATGCTTATTGGTTGATTGGGATAAACAGTGAGGCTATTGGTGGAATCACTTTTGAATTTTCGTATTGATTGAGCTAGCACACGCTCGTTTGTATGGATCTTTAGAACGGAACGCTGCGAGAGATGATCGACATCTCGTTAAGGTACCAAACACAAGCTAGCTGCTTGAGTTCCATATGAAGACTACGTACTGATACCTGTGGCTGTGACTGTGTGCTGACAGCCGTCGCATGAGGATACCCGAGTTGCAGATCCTGGACATGTTTTTGAAAATCTGCCGCGCTGTCGCCGAGCTGCACTCCAAGTCGCCGCCGCTTGCTCATCGCGACATTAAAGTGCGTACTTACCTGCTTGCTCGCTCTTGGTGACTTGCTGTCTGCTGAGTTCTCTCTTGTGTACCGTACGCGTGAGTTGCAGCCCGAAAATGTGCTGCTCTCGGACGCGAACGAGCCGATCCTGACGGACTTTGGCTCGGTCTCGATCGCCGAAGTCACGATCACGAAGCGCGCCGATGCGTTGCTGCTTCAAGAGCGGGCTGCACAGCTCAGTTCGATGCCGTACCGCGCACCAGGTTTGTCTTTCTCGAGCTCTGTGGTCATGATTTAACCACGAAGCAATTGCCACTGGATGCTGACTGTCAATTGGTATCACGTTGTTCCTGTAGAACTGTACGACGTCCCCGACTACGCGAACATCACGAGCCGAACTGACGGTACGAACGCTTGACTGGCTGGCTGGCTGGACTTGAATCTGAGAACCTGACGCGGCGTTGCTCTATCCCTCCTGCAGTATGGTCGCTCGGGTGCCTTCTCTACGCCATGGCGTTTGGGTACTCGCCCTTTGAGTGCGCGTTCTATGACAACGGCGACGTGCGCATCGTCGAGTGCACGTATCTCGCAGTCATAGGCGCGCTCAAGTTCCCAAAGGTGCACCCGTACTCGACCGACTTCTGCGACTTGATCCGGTAAGTGGTGCTGACCTGTTCTCGACCTGTGCGCTGCGTGTCCAATTGGAAAGTGAAGACGGTTCTCACTCTTTTTGTTCGTTTGTTTTGCTTTTCGACTGTCTGCAGGTGGCTGCTCACGCAGGACTTCAGAGCCCGACCGACTGTGTTTGACACTATTGAGAGGCTCCACACACTCAATCCATGACCGCACAGGACGGAAATCCCACAGAGAAATAGAAAGAGCGCCTCCAAGTGCAACAAGTGGAGAAAAAAGCGCGCCAGCTGCGCGAATTCAATGGCGAACACGTTTTTTGGCGGGGAGTAACTGCGTCTAAATTCGTAGGTTTCGCTTCAAGTTATCTCATAATATGTAATTGGTGAATCTTTGTTAGTCCATTTTCGGTAAATAACTTTTATAATTGGAGCGCTCTGATTGGCTGTCAGAATTCATCCAATCAATGATCGTTATTTGGAGAATTTTCTCCAGTACTTGGAGAGTGTTGGTCGCACCTTCCAAACCACTGGCGTTTTTCGAAAGCCAATTGAGCGAGCAGCGGGGAAACATGGAGCGATGGCGCCATGCAGCGCTTATTCATCAACTTACCCCCGACCGCCGCCTCCGTCCCTCCTCCCCTTCAACATGAACTCCCCGTGCGAGATGCGACCGGCGTCCCCGATCGAGGGCAGTGAAGGCTCGACCCGCTGCGACGGCTGCAAGTCCTGCGGCGCCATCCTCGAGCTCGACGGCTGCGGCCACCGCTTCCACCCGCGATGTGTCTTCACGTGGCCGCTCACGCAGTGCGAGCTCTGCGCCGTGCCGGTCGCGACCGTCAAGATCTTCCGCGAGTACAAGAACGCGCACAACTCGATGGCGCGCAAGGGCAAGTGGAGCACGGACGAGCACAAGTACGCCAACATGATGATGAAGCAGTTCCAGCTCGGCGCGCTGCCGCTCGTCGACGGACTCCACCTGCGCGGGTTCATCTCGAGCCTGCTGCAGTGCGACCCGCTACGCGTGACGAAGAAGTACTCGGGCCACGCGATCGGCAAGCAGAACTTTTTCTACCAGTACCGCAAGAACTACTGCTACAACCTGCACATCAAGCTCCAGAAGCGCGTGTCGAGTCTGCGCAACCACTTTTACTGGCACATCCAGTACCGCTGCAAGTTCGGCCACTCGATTAACATTCAAGAGCTCAAGGCCGCTGAGTCGGACTACTGGATCCGCGAATTCCTGCGCTTCGCCGACAAGATCGGCCAGCGAGTCGAGTTCTCGGCGAACCCGATGCCGGCGTCGCCTGTCCCAGGACCGCGTTTAATGGCTCAGAAGCCGCAGCCAGTCGCTGAGGAGAAAGCCGCAACAACGACCACCACCGCCACTGCCATTCGTTCGTTCGAGTCCTCGTTCATCCAGCCAGCGGAAGAGTTCATGAAGATCGAGATCGTGGCTCCAGAAGAGCCAGCGGAAGCGGAGGAAGAGAAGCACATGGTGGTTGTCGTGGACGCCACGGCGCCGACGTCCAACAAGTACTCGCAGGCGTCCGCCGACCTTTCGGAATGCGCTTTGTCGCCGCTGAGCTTTGACGAGTGGAACGACGCGACGCCAGCGTTCGGCGCCGTGCTGGATGGCATGGTCTTTGAGGACTTTTCGCAGGGCGACTCGGCCATGTCGCCCATCCTGCCGAGCAAAGTAGTGCCGAACGCGCGCTGCTCGCTCAACGACTGGCTCCAGGAAGAAGAGTCGCGTTGGAACGATACCACGACCGTGCCCTCATGGTCCTTCACGCTCTCGGACTGCGCCTAAGCGTTCAAGTCCTCCGCCTCGATGTCTGTACCATATTTATGAGATCCGCGAGTAGCAGGATCAAGGCATTTTTTTCAACACCACCACCACACGCCCGAGAACCTCCAGTTGTCTCCCCATTGAACCATCCGAACGCCAGGACAGCCCAGTCATCAGTGGAGAGCCATGCAGTTAGTTCGTTTCCTATATTTACAATTTGTCAAGAGAAGATTTGCGATTCTTTTTTCCCCATTACGACACACACACAAGGAGGGCCTCTCCAAGCGGCGCCGCGTCTTCTCCTCGTCGTATCGATCCTCATGGAGAAGAAGCGAATAGCGATGGCCAATAAGAATGGCGATAATTTGCAATGGCGCAAGAGAAGCATGACGAACACACGAGCACCTGGTGAATCGCTGAGCGCGCCGGTGCTGAAGAGCCGCAAAGAGCTTGGCTGCTCCTCGCCAGCTCCGTCATCTGCTGCGCTTGACGCGTATCTGAAAAAGTACCACGTGCAGATCGAGCCATCTGGACAGCGTGTGATTGGTGGACGGCTCTCGCGAGGTCCGCTGGGCGTCCTCTCAAGGGGGACAGCAGCACAGCAGCTGCAGCCCGAGAGCCCACTGTCCAGATTCAAGAAGCAGGCGGCGTGCGTGGCCTGGAAGATATCCGCAGATCCACTTGTGCCGAGTGCTGATAGTGATAATGATTTGGAGAACTCGGATAGCAGCAATGCAGTCGCAGAACCTCCACCGCATATCTCGACAGCGTCTGAGCAGATCAACACCGACATGAAAGAGAGGCGTCCACAAGTCCTCATGAGCCTCCTGACCACCTCGGCGACTGCCCAGGCGCTTTTGGACAAAGTCCGCGAGGCGAAAGAGCTCGGTGGGGGCCGACGAGAGTTGATGATCCTGCCCCAGCACTCTGATGGAGAGTTGGACCCAGATCCAGGTAAGTGGCGAGAGACGCAGCAGAGCGTGATGGAGCCAAGTGGACCTCCAAGTCAGTCTGTGGAGGCAATCGTCAAAGTCGTGAACGCGGCCGTTGCGGTCCAGAGAGTGTGGAGGAACCGGCACGAACGAGCCTTCTGTGTGCCCCAGGCCATAGAAGATCATTGTTCGAGTCCTGGCGAGATTGCTATTGGGTCAACCATAGAAATCGTTGGCCAGTCGGAGTCCCACGAAGTAATAGCGATTGCGCTGCCTCGTCCTCCTCAAAGCACTTCGACTCGCGTGGCTTCGATGAAGACTAGGATCGGGGACGCGTTTGCAGGACCCGCCCGTGAAATTGTGGACGACCAAAGTAAATGCTGTACGTCTGAAGAAGAGACCCCTGGTGTGGACGCAAAAGTGGCTTCCGAGCCGTTCGAGGCCTTGTGGATGGACGACGACTGGGTCTGCCTCGAGGAAGGCGGGTACCCTGGCGACTTGGAAGCGATGCTGGGCTCGCAAGCCGCACTCTCCAGTATCAAGATCAGCGACGAGGACCTCTTGGTGTGGCGACACCCGCAGAAGCTCATTGAGCGTCACGAGAGTGAGCGAGTTGCATGGCTGGAGCAGTGCAAGAGACACAGAGGGATCATACCAGTACGAATGGCTCATAACGATCTTGGCCAGTGCGACGAAGAGGTCCACATCGAGACAACACTATCCATCGAGACCCAAGCTGCTGAGTGCGATGTAGCCACTGAGCCACTTGCTCCTGTTGGCGCTGCTGCCAAGCGCATGAAGCTCAGCAGCAGCCCACCACGAAGGGTGGTTCAGGTCCCACTTCCAAAGTGGCGACTGAGGAGAAATCGTTGTGCTCGGAAGAAAATTCGAGTCCAAGTGAGGTTGAGACGAAGAGAAAGCGAGTCTACTGAGTGGGGATCGCAAAAAAACACGAGTCAAGAGGACACCAAGTGCTTGTCAGCCTGCCAGCATCATCAGCCTTCACTCAGTTCCATGGGCATGGCGGAACAAGAGAAGAAGCCCACAGTTGTGCTGGAGGGCCCCGGGCACAGATTTGTGATCTTCTCGTCGTCTTCTGGGGGAACAATCGGCCGATCAAAGGCTGAGAACCAGAGAAATGATCTGATTTCGATCGAGGATGAAGGCTCGGTCAGCGCGGCGAGCGATTGGGAGTCAGGACGCCTCGACCGAAGTGAAACCTGTGGCTTCATCCACTTGAACTTTGTAGCCAGGGACGAAAAATCAATGTCGACTGTGCTTTCCACACCCTCCCGTCAAGGCACTGCGTCTCACTGCCAATTCGACAGAGGCGTGGAAGGCAAAGGCATTGCAGATGCTCTCCAACCGGTCATATTTCGGAGCGCGTCGAGTGTGAATCGGAGCCCTAGCGACGCTGGTGGAGATTGTGGTGATGGCGGTGAGACTTCACTGCCACAACGCGGGCCTGAACGGATGACTTTCGATAGTTGGCTGAGCGACATTGATGACCAAGAGCTCCACAATCATGAGCACGCTGGGTTCACACGTGACGATGAGCCCAAAAGTGAGAACTGCGCTCCGCAGTTTGCAACAAAGTTCACTGAATCGAGCGAGCTGGTGTCGCTGTGTGGGCTGCTGCCAGTTCAAGTTGATGCGGCAAAGAAGGAAGAGTTCTGTCGGATCCTGGACGAGTTTAAGGCGTCTTTGCGGCTGTCATCGTCTTCACCATTGGCACTTTGTTCCTCTGAATCGTTTGTCAGGAGCCATTGCAGCAAATCCGAGCTGGCTTCAGGATCCGCTCTGCTGGAGAACCAGCCCACTCAGACCACTGCAAGCAATCGAAAAGCGGCCGAGGAGGAGGACGACGAAGTAATAATAGACGACGAGCTGCAGGCGATGTTGCACGAGATCAGCCACTTCCAGCAGCATTTTCAGCATGCAGCAGGCAATGGAGGAACGCCTCGATGACTCGCACGCAGCATCAGGAGAGGAGTCGTGGAGCGAGCCGAGAAGCAAGAAAAGGATCAGAGTTAAATTGACCGGGTGGGCAGCAAGCACTCAGTCGCCATGGCCGCGCACAAAGCAATGCTCCCGTC
>JAASFY010000746.1:0-16141 GCA_023334035.1 Globisporangium okanoganense
AATGTGAAAAAGTGACTTTGCTCTTTCAATTTTTACTCTTTTTGAATGTGGTTTTCTGCATTCTCATTCTTTTATGCCATGAAAGCTCC
Organism: Globisporangium okanoganense; assembly: GCA_023334035.1. NCBI lineage: Eukaryota > Oomycota > Peronosporomycetes > Pythiales > Pythiaceae > Globisporangium > Globisporangium okanoganense. The sequence continues at coordinate 90 of JAASFY010000746.1, forward strand.
CATTAAAACAGCACTTTCAAAAAAGAGCAATTGAAATTGTAAATCGAAAAACCCGGGTGCGTCTATAGTTTTTCATATGACTGTACTTGATATCTCTATGTCAACGCGTAATTGGGCATTGATTGCATGTGTGCTCAGTGATTTGAGATTACTTCATAATTGATTTAGTGGTCTAGTGTGTGCTTCATGATAGAGATTGGCATGTTTCGACGATGACTATGCACGACTCTGAAAGCTTCACGAGCGAGCATTTTATTCCACGGTATCAAACGGTGCGGTTGTCTGTCACGAACCTGGCGTGATCCCCGGTAGCTCCACCTCAGATGGCCATCTGCGACTTCCTGTAGCTGGGATGTTGGCCCAGATCATCTTCTGTCTCCATCCATTTCATCTATTTTTGTGAACGGAATGGGTACATTTCTATCAAAGGACGCAATGCGATCTTTCGACCGACGACTTCTCTCATGCTTGTCAAAAGCCGTTAATTCACTCGTGGTGTCGTTTGCTGTGAACTACTTACTGGCTTCTGATTGATTAATTGCCTGTCTGAAATTCACCTCCAATGGCGCGAATGCTCTCTTAAGCAAAGCTCACTTGCTTCAGCATGCTGGTTCTGCCAAGGCGCAAGCCTGCTGCTGCAATAACAACCCGAAGAACCAGCGTAAAGCAAACCACAAGAGAGAGACCCACACGACACAAGAGAAAGCTCTTCGCTGTTCATCACATCACACGCAAAACATATCCGCGTGACTGGAGGCCCGTTCCGCCAGTCCTCACTCGCTCGCTTGAGTTCGCTTCTATCAACAGTGCGATCCTATTGATACCATTTTTGTAGCTGCACGCGCTTGTCTTCTTCTTCTTCTCCTCTCTCTCGGTTCACTATCGTCGAGTCGGCTGTTCTCTCCATCGAGCGACCACAAGTTCCATTGCCCATGGTCTGCTCGGAAACATTTTCTGCAATCTGCATTCTCCTTCGTCGTCTCTCTCTCTCTTGGTCCGTCCGTCTCGACAAAAATAAAAACAACACCTGCCTGGCGCATGGTCCAGGAAGGAAGCCGAACGATCCCCCCACGCACACGAGCGCCGTCCTCTTCCTCTCTTCTTCATTCCCCTTCTCTTCACTGGATCTCCCTCCGTTTCTTCACTCGTCCCATCGTCTCTTCTTCCGCTTATTATAGCCAGCCCTTGAGCTCTGCGCAGGAGATCGAGTTTTAGTTTGCGAACTGCTGTGCGCGCGCAAAGACGCTCGGGTCGACCTTGGAGCGTAGAGGTGGGATCGAGAACACGTTGCTGCGGATCTGGCTCTGACCGGCCGACATGTTGAGCGGCGGCAGGCAGAAGTGCTGCTGCATGCGGCCGCTGCGGTCCTCATCGTCCGAGCCGTCGGGCGTCTGGCTGCTGGTGCAGGTCGCGAGCGAGCGCAGGTCCACGCGGTTCTGCGAGTTCATGTAGCTCAGGCCCGTGATCGCGCTGAGCACCTTGCCGTCCACGCCGCGCAGCGGACTCAGCTTGATCTCGGTCTTGCGCGTGCACCACTCGCGGCTCGGACGCCAGTCGCCCAGCTTCTGCACCTTGGGATGTCGCTCGTCCGTCGGATCGCCACTCATCTCGTGGTCGAATTGCTTCTTCATGTGGCGGTGCATGTTGTCGACGACGGGCGAGTGGGGTGGCTCCTGTTTCATGACCTCAAAGGACGCGAGCTCGGCCAGCTTGAAGAGCTCGCTGCGGCACTCGCCGCCGTTCATGTCGCGCTCGCTCACGCCCGCGCCGTAGCGGATGGACGAGAGCGGCCGCACGGGGCTGCTGCTGTTGCTGTAGCCGCCGTAGTGGCTGCTCATATCGTCGCCCGAGACGTACTCGATCGCCTTGAATAGGTTCTCCTTGGCCGAGTACTCGTGCTCGTCGCACTCGCTGCTGGCGACGCTGTCCGGGACCTGCTTGCGGCCCTTGTGGCGCAATCCGCGGCGCCAGCGGCTGATCTTCTGGCGGTACTTCTGCGCGTGCGTCATGGTCTGGCGCGTCGTCTTGGAGCCGATGAAGGACGCGATGACCTTCCACGGGCCCGACGGGTACTTCTCCATTGCCTCGAGGAACTTCTCGTGCTCCTCCTGCGTCCACATCTTGAGCGGCTGTGCCTGCTTGGACGAGTACACGGTCGTGCCGGCCTTGGCCTCGGTCGGCTTGATACGAATCAGCTTCCCCTCCGCAGAGGTCATCTCGAACAGTTCCTTGCGGACGTTGGCTGAAATCGTCATCTTCGCTCGCTTGCTTGTTATTATTGTAGCAACAGCATGGAACGAAGAAATTGCTTTATTACGGGGTAGGAATGGTGGGCGGGTGTTGGTTGTTGCGCAACAACAACAACAACAAACAAACAAAGCGAAATCGTACTTAGGCGGAATCGAAGGAAGGGGGAGATGGGCGCATGGCGTGAGAATATCAATGGACACGCGGTTAAAGCCAGGGTTGAGTGGGTGCAATTCCGCGGAGCAGCAGGAATTAGAAGCATTAGACTCGATTTGCGCCTCGTAAATCTGAGATCCCCGTGCGTAAATCGGTCGCGAGATCGTAAACTGGCCATTTTGGCTTCGTGTTGCGCTTGTTGCACACTTGCTTGCATCCTTGACGCGAGAGGCCAGTTCGGCTTACGCCAAGTTGTTCGCTGCGGTTGTTTGGATGTGAAGTCAGAAGATCCGCGCTTGCAGCTTTTCATCAGTTGTTTGGATGTTGGGAGGCATATCTTTTGCTGCTTTTGACGCGCATGAGCAGTCGCGTTAGAGTATTGTTTCGAGCCAAAAATAGCGGAAATGACTGGCACGCTTTGATGGCTTGTTTTGGGTCACGTCGCATCGTAATTTGGGTTCAAAACCGAGCTTGAAGATGGGAGGATTCCACCCACTTCCGAATGGGTTGATCCGCATTTTTACTTGGAATTTGTATGCCGAGCCAAGAGTCCAGTGCGCGCACGTGTGAGAAAAATGTGGACCAGAGAACGGGCGTTGGATAGAGACCGCAAATCGGTCCGCCCCTGTCACTGTAATGGATGCACAAACGCACGCAAGTGTTGTTGCCTTTGCTTTTGGTGCACAAGAGCTTTCTCGCTTGTTTGTGTTTGTTGCATGTTGCTAGATTGTTCGTGTTGCGCATTGTTGTTATCTTCATGCGAGACGACACCAGCTGGAGCTTCAAGCGCGAGGTGTGACAACACTCGCACACACGATGGGATTTCTTTTTCCGAGCGAGACGACGATCACCCGTTCCCAGATCGCACGAGCGAGCACTCTGAGAAAAGAGACCAGCGTTGGCGAAATCGCTCGGATTGGGCGAAAGAACACAGGTGTGACAAGGGCGTGGTTGCACAAGTGCTTGAAAACAAATTTGTTGGCGAGCGCAATGTTGGCAGGTGCCAGGGCCACCAGCTGGCCCCAATTCACTCGCTCGCAGCAAGCGAATGCACTGCGACCAGCTGCACACCTGGCCATGTGGCTCCACTGATGACAGGCAAGAACCCCAGCTGGTCACACGATGTGTGTCCACAAGAGTGCAGTAGAATAAGGCCCGAACGGATGGATACACTCGGAGCGAACCAGAGTCAGCGTAAAATCCACGAGCCAGAGGCTGAGGCTATCTGCGCTTCAAAACGTTGTCCACAAGCTCCAAGCCCATGCGGTGGCTGAAGCTGTTGGCCAAGGTGGATATTTGCTGGTCATGATTTTCCGCCTCCATGTCATGATTTCCGCCTGTTGGCTTCATTTTCTCGGGCTTTCAACCCACGCACTGGCCCTCCATAGTGAAACGCAGTCAAATAGTCTGAAGAGGCAGCAAAAGGGCAGACGAGTCCGACCATCACTTTCACTTTCGAAAACGGGGATGGACGATCAGTCACAGTCGTTTCGATCCTCTCAGTTTAAGGCCAAGCGCTCTTTAAGTATTGCGAGTGTGGTGGTCTTTTAAAGCTTAAAACTTTGAATTCTGGCTTTCTGGGTTCGAATCGTCCCGTGTTTTAAGGACAGGGGTTCAAAACCATTCAGCATGCAGCCACTATCCTTGATGGGAGCAACAATTGACTCTCTCTATTTTTGGATACAAATGACTGACTGACTGACGTCTGTGGATCCGGATCCGAACAAACATGCAAGACAAAGCAAGAATTCGTTGTGCGAGCTGTCTCTCTACATGCAAATCTGTTGATGTTTTGCACAATGCTTTGTGTGCGGATCTCTCAAATAATATCCCGATATTTTTTACGTGAAATATCGCATCAGCCGGAAAATCCAAAACAGACAAACAGAGCAACTCAGAAATGCTTGCGAAAAGTATTGTGTGAGGCTGCCGCATGGATGGATTGCGCGATGGTAACGAGAGAGCCAGCGGCATCTAGCTGTGCGTGCTGGGCTCGGCTGAACAACAGGACAGAACCAACAACAGAAAACAGGCGATTTGCAGACAGGCCGCGTCATAATTGGATAAAAACACATATGCCCCAGATTTTCCACCAATGAACGGCGCACGCGTAAACTTGCGGATCCCAGAAGGGCTAGGTCTCGCACGACCGCGCGCTGCTCTTCTCGGAAATCCATCCTTTCCATACTGAGAGCAAGTCAAAATCGGGCATGGGTACAGATCCTGTGTGCGTTAGCAGCCGCCGAGATGGATACAAATTTTCTCACTTGCTTTTTGTAATGATAAGTTTTTTCTCTGGCTTTTAAGACGATTACTTGCGAGGGTTGCTGGGTTGAGGACGAGAAGGGTACAAAAACGAGAATGCCCTTTTAGACTTGCAATTTGTATGCCGGTTTACCATCCAGTTACGGCCCGGTTCCATGATACAGCCCCGTCCCTGCCACCAATTCTCAAAAGTCCCAAAAGTCCACGAACGTCCTGTCGCGAGTGTCACACTCCATCCACTCTCTCTCGAAGGATCGAAGCGATCGCTTTCGTTGTTGTTGGCCGGCCCACAACAAACAAGACCGCACTTGCATCCGCACCCACCATTGTTCCTTTTGCAGCCAGATCCACAAGTGAAAAACAAACAAGCAACAACACACAAACAAACGATGACCATCTCGCGCACCGTGTATAACCAGCTCTTCGAGCACTCGGACGCTGCGGCCCCCGAGCACGTGATCCGCCTGCGGCCGACCGAGGCCAAGGCCGGCGCGGTCGTCGTCTCGGCCAAGAACAAGATTCAGATGTGGACGCAGGAGGAGCACGAGCGGTTCCTCGTGGCACTTGAGATGTTCCCGGCCGGCCCGTGGAAGAAGGTGGCCGACTACATTGGCACCAAGACGCCGCGCCAGACCATGACCCACGCGCAGAAGTACCGCCAGAAGATCTCGCGCCGCCAGCGCGGCCTGCGTAACCAAAAGAAGACCGGCGGCTCGGCCCCCAACTCGCCGCCCAAGCACCACCTCGTTGACACGCAAGCAGACTACAAGCACGCGCCGCTGCCCATGCACTCGCCCTACGGCGTCGCGGACGTGTACGTCAAGAGCGAGGACAAGGCCGTAGGCTACGCGGCTGCGCAGGTTGGTGCGGCCGCAGCCGACCCGTCCGCTGGCCGCTTGGACATGCTCGCGCGCGCCATGCAGATGCAGAGCGAGGCCAAGACCAGCGCCGCTTTTGGGTACCAACAGCAGCAGCAGGTGGACATGAACGCGAACTCGCAGGAGGGATCGTTCATCATGCCATCGCGCGCGCTGTCCCCCGTGCCCACGACCACGGCCGTGGCCACCAGCCCAAGTAACTCGTCCCTGCCGTCCCTGGCCCAGATCCTCAACCTGCGCGGCAGCACCGCGGCCGCACAAGCCCCGGGTACGCGCCCAGGCTGCAACTGCAACTGCTCATGCTCGCCCAGCTCCAAGACCAACTCACAGAATGGCTGCCACCCGTCGTCGTCCCCACTCAAGTGAAAGAGTTGGTTGTCTGCTAGTTTAGGATAGTAGTTGTCCATCCCCACCGCCGTCTCCGAAGAGCTCGGAGCCCGCGTCGCCCCGCCATTAGAGAGAAGGAGGAAGAAAAGATCGAGGCGCAGTCGACGCCTGCTGTATCTACCCGTTATCATTATTGAAAAGCACCCAATTTTGGCCATTAACCCATTGTCATTATTGAAAAAGCACCCAGTTTTGGCCATTTACGTGTTGAGCTCTCTTTGGTGAACCCCTTTGCTGCTGGCCAATCTTTTATCGAACCATTCGTGCGGATTGGAATTCGAATTGTTGCATTTAAATGTATGGCTCGATTCCACTTCCAATTCGTCCTCACTGGCTTAATGACCTAGTGGGTACAGAATCAGTTTGTGACTTGAAGTTTGTATGGCGAAATGCGATGTGCGAGTGAACCCACAACCGATTCCCAACCTGTATGCATCTTTTGAATTAGGCATCTTTGAATTAGGCTTCACCCACTTCACCTGGAATGAGTCTGATATGAGATAACAAAATGGAAAATCCAGCAGCCTTCCAGGTGCGCCCGCCCATCTCGTCCTCGCTGGTGGCCACATTTCATCACCAGACGTTTAATACCCAGTACGGCCGCTGCTTCGCGAACGGTTCTTGGGCATGCGGTGGTCGGCCATGGTGATGGCCTTCTTCTTGCAGATGCACGCGAGGTTGTCCTTCTGCTCGCTGTGCGCGTCCAAGGCCAACTCATCGGTCACCATGTTGCTCTTGATCTTGGAGTTCACACGGCGCGCCAGCAGCCGGTCTCACCTCCCGAGACCCTCCTCCTCCAAATGGCTGCCCATGCTGCCCATCTTGGCCTTAGTCTTCGTCAGGGCGCCTGGTGATGCACCGCAAGCTTAGTCTGATCGACCGTGTTGCACACCAGCAGCGGCCGGATTTCCGAGAACAGGCTCCAGTGCTGCTCGATCGCGAAGCCGCACTGCTCCAAGATGTACAAGGCCGCCTGCAAGTGCATGAGGTGTGATGTCATCACGGCCAGCATCTCGATCACGTTAACGCTCCCCCCCCCCTCGGTGCGTGGTCGAGAAGGCCACGTTTCTTCGTGAGCATGTCGTGGTACTTGATCATGCGGACATAGCACTTGGCGAGGTTATCCATGAGCCCGCTGACCGGGTTCACCCTGCCGAGCGCGAGCTCGTATTGTAGTGGTCGCGGTTGTACACGATGTTAATCAGCCGGGACCCTCACGACACTGATGCGCTGGTGACGACCTCCAGCCGTCAGCAGCACAGCAGTAGCGTCGCCATGGTCGTGGTCATCCATGCCTTGATTTCGCTGGTTTTCTTTGAACTTTGGGTTCTGATGGTACAACATCTCGCTTAAAACCGGCTTGTCATCGAAAAACAAAAAATGTCTGGTGAACTGATCATTCCCCCGAGGACGCCACCAAGAAGACATCACGCTCGAGGTGTCGCAGCTGCGCAAGATGGAGGAACTCGACGCCATGCTCTCGCACACGAACCTGCCCGTGGCAGACGGCGAGAAGGAGCAGATCCTGCTCATCGCTGAGATGACCAAGGAGGACCTCGCGAACTCGGGCGAGGACATGATCACGTGCGCGCGCTTCATCGACTGCGTTTACAAGTTCAGCGTATAAGGGGAGGACACACGCGCACATTCATGCATAAAGACATGCGCACACTGCACACGATATAACAACATATGTACAGCACCGCTTGGCATATATTATGGCTACACAGAAAAAAAATAGCTACAAAGAATGGCTACACAGTAAAAACGATAACGAAAAGCTCAACTTTGTGGAAAAGTTGAGCTTGACAGTATGGAAGCAGTGACTCAGTCACTGCTTCCATACTTACGTGGAGCCTTGGCTTTTGGGATCACATGCTTGACAAAATTGGGCCACTTGCGCTTAAATTTTTGCTCGAAAGCACCTATCATCGTATATTAGTGGTAAGCAACAATTTGCATGATTTCAAACAGCATTTGGCTTACGCACAGTACTTACGCACAACTCTGCATCCGCGAGCGACCATGATGTTCTCGTCGTTGGACGAATGAGCAGCGTGGCTAAAATTGAAGGACACGTCAGAAAAAGCATTGACCACGGCTAAAACTTTTTACGTACCATTAATCACGATCATGGAGTCCACCACGCAAAACTGCGCACGGTGCTTATTAGCAGCTTATTGTTAATCTTTTATGTAATACTTCTCTTACTTTGCTTCCTCATTTGTTTTCTTTCTTTCTCGAGATTGTGCATGTGCTGAATTTTAATTTGTAGCTCTTCGTTTTCATCTCGAGGCTCACCAGCCGCACTCAGCGAGTATCCTGCTGATCTCCATCTCGTCCTCGAACGTCGCGTCCAGGTCGTCGGAGAAGAGCAGCGGCTCGTAATCTTCGAGCAGGAACTCAGCAAAGTCGTCGTCACTTTCAAAGAGCGACGCGTCCGACGGCGCGTCATGGACGAACTCGCGGTGTTCCTGCATCACCATGTGCGGGGTCGTGAGCGCCAACCACGGCAGAATGGGCACGTACTGGTGCGATGTGGTAGTCCCACCATTGTCCAGCATAGCGTGCGGAGGCATTACTGGAGTTGCTGGGAACTGGTTGCATTGCTGAGCTTGGACCTGTGGCTGGTCCTCGGGCTGCTGCCTGATAATCGTCTTGAGTCCTCGTTTCCTTCGTGCGATCTTCTGACGGTACTTCTGCGCGTGGGTCATGGTCTGGCGCGACGTCTTGGAGCCCACGTAGTTGGCGATCACCTTCCACGGGCCCGACGGGAAGAGTTCCATGGCCTCGAGGAACCGGTTGTGCTCGTCGTCGGTCCACGAGAGCCCCCAGCTCGAGCCTGACGCGGCCTGCTGGTCGGATGGGGATGACGACGACGACGACCGGCCGCGGCCCTGGTGCGGCGCGATGCGAATCAGACGCTCCTGGTGCTGCTCCTTCTCGAAGAACTCGCTCTGGACGCGGCTCGTGATGACCATCGTAGTGTGCTGCTGATGTTGGCTTAATGGCTGTGAAGAGCTCACGCTAAGCTCTTGTTCTCTTTGGTGCTCTGTTGGTGTGAGGACCTCTTGGCAAATCTGGTAATGAGGTGGCTGCTGCTGCGATGCAGATCCACTCAAGTCGCTCGCTTGTCTACTCTGTGTGAGTGAGTGAGCTAACGCTGAGCGCCCATCCAAATATTGGAGAGGGCGTGAGAAGTACACCACGAGGAGCTGCTTTCTGGCGACCTGCCTGCCGTGCGCTTCAGTTCAGCAGCGCACACGTACATCTCCAAGGTGTATATCCACTATCTCCATATCTACCGCTTGTAATAATGCACGCGTGGGTTAATCTTCTCGAATGGACATGCCAACGGACGCGAGGACGTTGTTGCATGTTTGCATGGGTTAACTTTTGAACTCAAAATGATTTGGAGGTTCTGAGTGATGGTCTCTGTCTTTTTAGCCAATTAGAGACCTAAGTATTTATATTAGCCAATCAGAGCGTGACACACAAGAATGTTGGTAGACAAACTGATTTGTGAAGCCATTCGACTGTCATTTGATTTGAATGGCATAACGACACTACTATCTCACTTGCTGAGCGCACCGCGAGCTCGATAGCGACACCAACGGAGCAAAGCAACCGGCCACGCCTCTACTATGGTATCACTGCTCTTGTAGCATCTATGCTCATTATATGTATGCGATCTACTGGCATCCACACCGACCGAGCCAATCTTGCTCTCTAAACCTTCAGAATGTACCCTCTACTAGAGTCAGCTCACGTACGCAGCTCAACCCAGCGCATAATACTTGGATTTTGCTATGTTTTGGTGCGCTGGCATGAGCGTTTGCCACGTGAAGATCACTCTTGCGCCTCTCGTGTAAAACGCCCACAGGCTCGCAGGCTTTCAGTTTTTTAGTGCGACAGCTCGTGGCTTCAGAAAGTGTATCCGTGGGATTGATTTCCCTGTTTCAACCCGCTACGTTAGGACAAGGAACCTAGCGGTCATCCAATACCCCAAGTGCGATGAGAAAGAGCCCAGCACACTAGGTACAGTATGGATTAATAGCACTCTGGATGCGCTCGCAACTCAGTCGGACGCCTGTGAACGAACGAACCATTCGTCGACGTGAACGAAGCTGAAGACGCGCGTTCTCCTCACGTTCCGCGTGGTGGTGAAGAGATTGAAAACTGCATTCTCTTATCTTGTGGTGCCGACAAATTTCCACGCTGCATGCGCTGGCTGCGGGCTTGTACCTCTTTCAAGCGGTGTCTGAAGGAGCGAACATCACTCACATCCTCCATAAGGAGGGTCAGCTGTGAGACTCGAACGAAAGCGAGCGCTCGAGACTCTTCTCGAGCGAAGGCATCTGAGATTTCGCTCAGTTGATAAACCTATGGCCTACGTGGGAACCAGTCGAGTGGCCAAGACGGCATTGGACACTAATAAACATACAGGTTCAAAAAGGATTTTGATTTTGTTTAAATTAATTTGGACAACTTGCTCTCTACACGAGCAGCTCTTTTCTCGGCTTTACACACACAATAATGGCCGCTAATATCTGATCAAACGCGACAACAACAACAACAACAAAAATGTATCTACCTATCCGTGTCGTTCACGCGCCTCACAGTCGAAAGTCGACCGCGTAGTCGTCCGCAGACTCCTGGTACTGCTGCTGCTGCTGGTGGCTGCCGACGGTCGCCAGTGCAAAGTGCGGCGAGCTGTAGAGCGCAAACATGCTCGCATTGTCGACCAGTGGCTGCTTGGACGATGAGTCGTAGGATGATGACGACGTGGTCGTCACATCGGCGAACTCGCTGCTGTAGCACAACATGGCGTCGAACTCGGAGCGCGGCGACGACGTGAAGATCGCCACGTGCTCGAGCACGGGCTCAATGTCCGAGAGCAGGTGGTCCAGGTACGCGTCGTTGTCGCACGCCACCACGTCGTCGGGCGACTGGGCCGCCGCCAGCTCAAAGTACGACTTGGTTGGCTCGTTGTGTTCGTGCTGGTTGTTGTATTCGAGCTCTTGCTGGTCGTGCTTGAGGTCGTCGGCCACTTGCGTGCTCTGGTTATCGTGGTCCATTGCGCAGAGCGCGTCGTCGTCGTTCTCGTCGTCGTACTCGTTCATGTCGGAGCGCGGGCTGCTGGCGCCCGAGGACGAGGAGCTGGAGTGTGATGCAGAGTCGTTACGCACGCGGCGCTTCCAGCGGTTGAGCTTCTGGCGGAGCTTCTGCGCGTGCGTCATCGCCTGGCGCGTCGACTTGGAGCCGACGTAGGCGGCGATGGCGGTCCAGGGACCCTGTGGGAACCGGTGGATCGCCTCCCAGAAGCGGCGCTGCTCGGCCGCGGACCACGCGTGCTCGCCCGGCTTGGTGACCGTGAACTGCGTCGGTACGAGCTTGGCCTGGTGGAGCTCGACCATGACCTTGGGGGAAATCATCCTGGCTGTTGACTGTGTGGGTAGTGGGTAGTGGTGACTGCGTGGCAGGCCGGGAATTGACAAGTGAATGGCCGCATGGCCGCCGTGTGGAATGGAGGCGTCCAGCCATTCGTGCGTGTGGCCGCCAAGAGACAGACAGGAATGTGAATATTGGCCCTTCACGCGGCGCTTTTCTCAGGTGAGCCGCGCATCGCAGAAAATGAGGATGGCGGTTACTCGAGCGACGGTACCGACCTCCCGCTTTGGAGCTCTTTGAAAAGGGGGGAGAAATCCGCTGACGGTACAGTGTACCGTAAATGTACCAGTTGAAGTGGCACAAATGGAACAGATGTACCGATTGAAGCGGTACAGATGGCGCACAACGTGACACTTTTTGACACAATCGTGACACGCATTCTGTCAGCACGTTTGTGCTTGACTCACAAGAGATCCATAGGCAGCGCTGACTTTATTCCTGTTGGCAGCCGCCGCATTGATCATTCCAGTAGAGCTTTATGTCGTTTGGATGAGGACGCAACCATGAAAGGAATCAATCAAGGAAGGACGCTGGCCACATTCCAATCGCTCCGTTCCAACAGTCCAGCTATAACAACAGAGAACTGCTCTCTCTGTTGACGACTTGGTCGACTGGCTGAACTGCCAACTGCTGCTTGCTGTTACAGGTAACGACGGAAAAACTCGCCAGCCCAAAATTGGACATATCATACACTGTTTGTATGAGATGTCCAATTTTGGGCTGGCGAGTTTTTCCGTCGTTACCTGTACATGGCGAGAAAGACTTACCACGCAACGCATTTCCATTTCCATGCGACGTGCCATTGAGTGGACAGAGATCGAATGGATACATTCAGTACGTGGACAACGTGGCACCGACTTGCCACCACTTTCGACTAAAGCAGTGTAATTGGTCATGACGACAGCGAATAACGCCACTTCATCCACTACAGACCGAAGAGCTCCGTTGCGCTGCACACAAGAAGTTCTGCTACCATCACCACCCACCAACGTCATTTGAGAGACTTCACATACAACGTACATTGCAAACGCGCAATAGAGCACTCGCTGAAACCAAGCGCTTGATTAGCCCCAGGCGCGTCGAAAGCGAAAGTGATCATATCCAAAGGCGACATACTGTATTCACACAAAAGTGCTCCTCCTCATCACAACCAATTCAATCCAGTAGATCAAACCCGAGCCACCATAACGCCATCACGCACATGTACCTTCACACACATACACAGTTCTCGTAAAAGAGACAGACGCTCGCAGCCAGCCATTCATCTCGACGAACGCCACAAACAGAGAAGATCGCATGCACCGAGTTGACACGTGGGACATGGCGCGTGACATGTCCAGTCCGCCGGCTCTCACCAGAATTACCACACGATCGACGGTTTCGCTTCTCAGCCAATCAGAGGCATCGATCCAATTTGATTGACGACATAAACGGGCCATTTTTTTAGAAGCGTTTCGACATGTCGCGAAATTAACAACAGGAAATGTATAATCGCCAACCAACCATTTTTTTCGGTTTCACGTAAGTTCGTGGCAAATTTTGCACACGTGCCTTGCGGCCCTATTCGTAGCCTAGGTCAAGCATGGGCTGTCGTTGCTGGCCGTGAATGCCATGGCCAAAACCTGACGCTTGTTGTTGCTGCAGGCTTTGGGTGGCGTAGCGTTGCGCCATGAACTGCTGCGTGTCGTAGCCAAAGGGTGGTGGAGCTGGGAACAGCTCGTACAGGTACAGTTGGACGCGAACTCTGCACGATGATGCTGGGCAGCATTGACGTGAGAGCAACGCGAGTTCTGGAAGATGCTGGGCGGCACTTGTTGCAAGGTGCCAAATTGACAATGAGCGCTTGAGACCTGCAGGGACGGAAGACACAGAACGGCTGCAGGGGCAGCCATCTTCGGCCCACTGAGTACTGTCTACCGAGTACTATCCACCCATTGTGGCTCTTCAGTTTGAAGTGGTATAAAGTGGTATAAACCATTTGTTGCAAAGCCAACCTCTGGGAGAGACGCGAGGAATGTTTTGGCTCGGGCAATTCACTCATTTTTTTGGGTTGCAACTTTTTTGGGGACATTGAAAATCCGTTGCATTTGGCGCCAAAGCTTACTGGGGACAAGTTGTTCTGAAACGTTGCCAATAATCGACATTTGTAATGGCACACCAAGAGACTGCTTCGGATGGTGGCAACGGGGTGTTATCAGGAGGCGTCAGCCATGTCGCCGGCTTGCTTGCTGCCCAAACACGGCGAGCTTTCACGCAACACGGCAATGGCAAACTTTTTGCGTTTCTTCAAGGATGAACGCTCGAGTGAACAAATTGCGCTCACCATCTGCAGAGATGGCGTCTGCCAGTGATGGCGATACTGCTGTCAGAGCAACAGCGTGCGTCACCGCGAAACATTTTCTGCTCCAAGGACGTCTCTCTGATTTGGACGTTAACTTGAGAGGAGCTGCTGCGACAATTGCCGAAGCCGTGGCTAATTGATATCTATGCAACAGCATCGCCAAGAGCCAAGAGCGCTCATTACGAAGAAAGCTTGTACAGGCAGCATTGAAACTTGCGGCTGCTAGCGTCCTGCTGCGCGTCAATGTACTTGGTCAGCAGGAGGGGAACGACACTACTGTAGCTCTTAGCGTCGTGATCTCGTCCCCGTGATCTAAGGTTTACTCAGATTTCGTGATACCTACTCAGATTATGTTTCGAAGTTATTTTGACACAGACTGTTTTAAACATGTTACAAATACAATTTGTTGCAGAATAAGTAACGTCAGATGGACTCAGATCTGGGCCCGAATGGGTTCATTTCTTTGCGCTCTTTCAATCGAGCCTCCGCGTTGCTCCAATATGGGCGTTGTCGCCAAGTGTGTGGACCGCGCATGTGTATCTATGGCTTCAGCCAATCGACAGCCGCACACTTGCTTGTGGGTATGTGCGTGCGAGACGCATGTGTGACTTGAGCAGACTCGAGATGCCAAAAGCGGTTGAACCACACACAAAAAGTGGGTACAAAACGACCAGCTCACCACAAGCGATACTACAAAGGAGAAGAGTGAGTCAGGAGAGACTTTCATTGTTTGCGCCCCTCGGGCCCATGAGCTCATTTCCGCTTTTGCCGCCTCGACCACACGCGCCAGCCAGCAGCCAACAGCTCATCGCCCGTAATGACGATCACCGCACGTGTCCGCAAGCAGATGTTCCAGCCAGCAGCACCCACGACAAACAACACAAGCGCGAACACCACTCGCCGTCAGCTGATCCGCATCCCCTTGACGCGCCTGCCGCCAGTGGCCACCACTGACTCATCATCAGCAGTCACCCCCACCATTGGCGTCGCGTGGACCGTCGCAGAGCACGAGCGCTTCCTGGAAGGCCTCGAAGTCTTCCCCACAGGCCCGTGGCGCCGCGTGGCCGAGTTCGTGGGTACGAAGAACGCACGCCAGGTCATGACTCACGCGCAAAAGTACCGCCAGAAGATCGCACGTCGCGCGCGCAGTCTCCAGTTGCTCGCACATCCGCAGCAGCAGCTGCCACAGTCGAGCGATGGGCGCGAACCGGTTAGCAGCCAAGACGAAAAGGAGGATGACGTGGCGCCACTGAGTGAACAGTCCGAGTCGGTTAAGAGCCCCACCTCCTGGGACGCCGCGTTTCACGACCTGGCCATGGACTGGAGTCTCAGCAGCCCCCAGGTGACATACAGTGAGCAGCTCCTCGACTGTGATGATGGCAGCGTCAGCTTCATGTTCCAGGAGCTCATGGACGACGCAAACAATCTACCAGATGAGCTGCTGCTGGGCGAGTCTGCTGCGCTGCTGACAGGTGAGTACGCACTCCCGTCGTGGAGCCTCAGCGAGGCGTTTGCGTTTGTGACGCCGTACGAGCACTAAATCGCTCAGTCACCGCCACGATGACGACCAATTGGTTGTTTAGTCGGATGAGCTCGTGGCGGAGAGCCACTGCGACTTCCAGATCTGGTTTGGTGAGTAAGGGGTGAGCTTGTCGTTTTTGCTTATTGTTTTATTTTTTTCTGGTATTCTGCTCGTGTATGTCTGTATATTTTATGTATCAATTTCAATTGTCGAGCGCAAAAAGCTCAGCTCACGAGCTACACAACAACCACTCCGTCACATCCAGTTCCCAAGTATCCTCTGCCCAAGTTTTCAAGTATTTTCTTCAATGTAAATCAATCAATCAAACAAATGTTACTATTATTACGAGAAAAGGGCCCAAAAAGGGCGTCTTTGCGAATTGAAGCAAATAATACAAGAGCTACACTACGTGTGAGAACAAATTGAAATGCGGCGCTTGCTCCGCGGGCGCCGCTTTCATTGGTTAATTTATCATGCATTTTAAATGATGGACGAGCTTCCTCGGCATCACCATCTGCGGATCTGCGCAGAAATCACGGTTGTGCTGCTGTGCAATTTGAAGACTGAGGCTAAGCACTTTCACTAATCAGCTTCTCAACACTCAGCTTTCTCCTAATTTCTGTTAATCAAATAATTTTAATTATATACAGCTTTTCTACCAATCTGTTGATCAGTTTGGTCATCATTATAGTCAATCACTTTTTGGTGACAGACAATTAAAGCCGGGGGGGGGGGGGGGGGGGGGGGGGGGGGGGGGGGGGGGGGGGGGGGGGGGGGGGGGGGGGGGGGGGGGGGGGGGGGGGGG
>JAASFY010000747.1:0-16135 GCA_023334035.1 Globisporangium okanoganense
ACCGTGGGTAAACGATTTACCAGACTGAAATGCATAAAATACCTGCATAATTGGTGGGAATTGTATGTAACATGACATTATGTATGATAACAAAAAAACGCGCAACATGCGAATGGCGCACTTCTTTTCGCTTTATGCGCGTAAAGGTCATTTGAAAACATGAACACTCGCGGCCGTCCAAGAGAGCTTCCATCCCAGCTACCGCGGCTAAACCAGTTGGTTGCTGTCGACCCTGCGCTTGAAGATGCTGCTGTCCAGGCAAACTCGACCCGGTGGCGCGGGCGCGACAGGAGGTCCACCTCGAAAAGCAGGCAAAGCGAGCGAGCGTACTCGCTCACCAGCGCGCCAAACGGCAAATCGAGCAGCTGTCCATGACTTGAGTGCACGCGAAGTTAGTTGCTGAGCGCCAATTGAAGCGCATTTACGAGCGCGTGGCGAAGGACGACGACCAGTTGCAGCAGCTCAATCAACTGAGACTGGCTGTTGAAGCAAGCTCGAGCACTACGGTATCAACAGAACTCGTCCGCCTGATGCAGAACAAGGCAGGTCTCAGCACTAAGAAGCCTCGCCAAGGCGAAAGACAAGACCATAGACGTGCTTCGTGGCACTAAGACCCAAGTAGAAATCACTTCGAGCATTGGCGTCTCGCAGATGACCGTTAGCCACCACATGCGACCCCGAGCCCACGAAAAACAAAAGCATGGACGGAAGAAGCTCACAGGGGCAATGCAAGCAGCGACAGCCAGGTACCTCTTCCTCTCAAATACAAGTAGCTGGCTTCACTGTGCTGCGTTTGTGAAGCTAGCGTTTGGCGTCCAAATCCACCCGTGAACGCTTGCTGCCGACCTCAAGACCGAGTGGGGCTTCCGACTCGGCGACTTTCGCAGGTTCCCGTGCGATCACAACAGCGAGAGAGCAATATCATCGAGATGTGAATACGCAACACACATGCAGACTGCGCGCGGCTCCAATACGCTATACAACGCCATCTACTTTGATGAAATGAAGCTGACGAAAACGACCAAGAGACGAGCGTGGTCTATGTTTGGGTGGATACCAACAGTGGCGGGCGAGTTCGACCAAGACATTGCCCAGCACATATCGCTACTCTATGCTGCTTCCCCTTCGTTTGGATTACTATACTACGAGATCCTCGAGGATGGAGTGAATGGCGAGGCTATTCTCGGGTTCATGAAGGAAATGATGACCACGTACGTAAACAAGAATCATTATCTGGCCGTCTTCACGCGCGCGCTCACCATGGGCAACGCAGACCCACCATCGCGACATTGTGACCACATACTTGCAAGGTGATACGGTGGCTCAATTCGTCCGGCTGTCGTTTCTTCCCCCGTACTCGCCGTTCCTAAATCCTGTGGAAGAGGTGTTCGGCTTGATCATGTGCCGTCTGTGGAAGAGAAGAACAACATACAAGAACACCAACGAGAGCAAAACGTTCCTAAACAAGAGCTTGTCGGAAGAGGTGCAAGCGATTGGAGACGAGAGCGTTTGAGGCTTATACTTTCACGTCAAGCACTTCCTGTAATACTCGAGAGACAAGGTTCCCGTGTTTACCCAGCAGCTGTACGAGAGCAGCCATACCGGCGACGAGACTGGACTGTGCGCAGTGCTGCCCCGCGAAGTCGAGCTGCTGCTGGACAGCTATCTTCCACACACATATGACAAGTTTACTTCTGAAATGAGCAGCACGGTCGAAAGGGTGTTTGGGGTTGCTAGATTGCCCATGGATGACGTCGATAGGTTCACGTGCAGCAAGCAGTCTTGAGGACTTGTGAGCAAAACCTTAGTTGTTGCATAATCTATTTTAGGTATTGCATATGCATTTAAATCGTGTGATTGACTTGCATACAATTCCCACCAATTATGCAGGTATTTCATGTAATTCAGTCTGGTAAATCGTTTACCCACGGTATTATTAAATCTAACTTTAATAACAACCAATTTCGAAAACGTTGGGCCGACAATGTTGAACTTGAAACTTGGATGTGGAAATCGTTCGAGTGAGTTGGCCACCAGCTTCGTTTAGCTTCATTATGAGATCGTTTCTCCACGAGATCGTTTTTCTAACAGGAAACGCCTTCCGTTCCGAGAATGGAATTCTCGAAATGGGATCGTGGAGCTCATCTCATTTGGGGCTCTTCACCTTGCAAATCGCGTCGAGTCACACGTCGCGGGGGCAATGAAACGACTGTCGCCGACTGGTCTCACATTGCATTCACTCACAACAAGTCGCTCTTCTGTGAAGCCACTTATAATAAAGCCCAGGCTATCAAGAACATCCTACCAGCGTGGCATGATGAGCATGGGTCCAGTCGTCGAACTCTCGGGCGAGATCCACGACGTCGAGGACCTCACGAGCAACAGCTCCGTCATGCAGAGCTCCGAGAGCTCCATCTCAGTCCACGACGGCGACGACGACGGAGCCACCGGTTCAGCTAGTGCAGGAGCTGGCTCGTCGGCCAGGACGAAGAAGATGAGGCGCTTCTACGCCATGGCGCTCGTGCTCGTCACGCTCTTCGTCGGCTGCGGCTACGTTGCGGTCAACTTGGGCGCGAGCTCCGGCACCAGCACCGACGGCAAGACTGAAGCAACCTCTGCGCTGTCGATCAAGAAGATCAATTCGCCCAGCACCGACAAAGAGCTGAGCTCGAACGTGGCGGAGCACGGAGGGCCAGAGCTCGCGACCAGCGGGCTCCCCGCTCTCGTTATCGGCACTATCAGTGGTGATATCGCTGAGATGCCTACTGGTCCTACTACTAGTGCTACTGCTAGTGCTGAAGCTGTGGCTGTGACTGATGCTGCGACGGCAATCCTGCAGAGCGGCAGCAAGTTCCAGATCCAGGACGCCGCCTCGATGCTCTGTTTCGATCTCAGCGACGAGAGCCTCGCGATCACGCTCCAGAGGTGCGATCCTGAGCGTAAGAGCCAGGGGTTCGTGTACGACCCATTCAACTCCTTCATCCTGAGCAAGGCGTGGCCTGGGCTATGTATCGACAGCGGCAGTGGTCGTAGCAACAGGTTCTTGTCAGCACTGGCGGCGAATAGTAAAGCGCCGAGAGCCCTGCATCTCCACCCGTGTGGGTTCGCTCGCGCGTGGCACCAGACGTTCCAGTTTGACTCGAAAAGCGCCACGTTCCGGAACCCAAAGCTGGATCTCTGCATGGACACGATGGCCTCAGCTTCGCTTAGAACAGGAGGCCAGGCACCACTGGCTGCCAACCTCAGTCCCTGCGATTCGTCACATCTCCGCCAGCAACTTGAGCTGCTACCGATCTCCGACGCGAGCGTGTGGGACGTTGACCATCCCGTGTTACAAGCTGAAGACCAGCAGTTCCTGTTGCGCAGTACCGGGAAAGCCGACCTGTGCCTTGGAGGAACCGATCCAATGAAGCAGCTCGAGGCTGTTACCTGCAACCCAAGCGACGATAGTCATCTCTTCACCTACAGCACATATACGCACTGGATCCAGAGCGCGAGCAATGACGCGCTGTGTCTCGACGACAATGATAGCTGGCTCAGCGGAGACAGCAAGCCGATCCGGATGGCTTCCTGCGACGAGACGAGTGTCAACCAGCACTTTGTTTATGATCCTTTTGCCATGGCCGTGCGCAGTCCAGTCAAGCCTCAGCTCTGTCTCGACGACGGCGGTGGGGACGACACCAATGGAGTGCCGTCTGTATTCCACTTCACTCAGTGCGACTTGAGCTCGGGTGACCAGCAGTTCCAGATCGTGGCACGCAGCGCGCTCTTAAGCCTCTCACCATTGGCGCTACTCACTTCGTACTCGCCGTTCGTGGTCGAGTCCGTTTATAAGGGTCTCTGCGTTGGCGCCAGCAGCTCCGGTAAAGGCGACGAGGAGCTCCGACTGGGACCCTGCGACTCGAGAGCCTTTGGAGCTGACCAGAGCTTTCAGTACTATGCGGAGCTCCAGTTGCTCAAGAGCTCCAAGCGCTCAGGCTACTGCTGGAGCAGCACCGACGATTTTGAACTCACGATGGCTCGCTGCGACCCGCAGAGCTCCAATCAGCTTTTCGTGTACGACGCAGCCACTGAGCGGTTCCAGAGCGCGACGGACAAGAAGCTCTGTGTGGACGACGGCGGCGGCTGGTTCGCCAGTGAGACACGGCTCACGCTGCTGCCGTGCGAGGAGAGCAGCGTGCACCAGAAGTTCCATCTACGGGCAGCATAACGTTGTTGGCACATTCATCACCAGTTGCCTCACGATGAATGATGAATCTTTTATCTTCATGGACATTATTAATGCTACCAAAAACACATCGTTAGAGTCCTTCATGTCGGGGAAACGAGGAATCACTTATTCGCATTGCAAGAAGTCCATTTGCAGCAGCACATGCGCTGGTCTGTCTGCGTCTCTACTCAGCTGCGCCCGGATGACGGTAGCCCTTGTGCTTGGCGGTCCTGCGCGAACGCACGAAGAGCAGGTAGGCGCCGACTGCCGCGACCGGCAGGATGTACCACGCGAAGAGCGACACCTGCGGCGCGCGCACCGACTGGAGACCCTGCGCGTCCTCGGCCTTGGTCTTTGCGTCGATCACCACGGCGTTCTGCACGAGCTCCTTGGTGTTCGCCTGGTTGTCGATACCCATCTCCGCGTCCTTGGGCTTGTATCCACCGCCTGGGTGCTGCAGTCCCTTAGGGGCCACGCCGCGCAACAGCGCTTGGTCCTGCTGCTTGGTTGCCGCAGGGGCTTTCGTTGGCGCTTCGGTCTTGGGCGCCTCGGTCATCGGCGGCACGATTACTTCACGGAATGCGTACGCGCTGCTGAGCCACTTGTCGACCTCGACGAGCTCCCAGTTGTCCTCGTGGCCGCACGTTGGGCACACATCAGGCTTTGGCCACAGCGGGTGCATCACACGCTTGTTCACAGCGTTGTGCATCTCCCAGAGCCAGCGCTTGAGCGCCAGCGGCTTGTTCTCCGCGCTCGAGATCGACTTGACGCGCTCGAGCGTGTTGTACTCGAGAAAGTGGTCGCGGCACTGCACGCAGCCGAAAAAGTGCTTGACGAAGCGACGGATCGACGCGATCACCGACACGAGCAGCTCGGCACTGCGCGCATCCGTCTCGGGCGGGTTCATCGTGAGCATGTGGAACATGTTCCACTGCCCGCACGTGTACAGCGCGCACGCGCGGTACGAGACACCCTGGCCCAGGAACAGGTCGGACACACGCTGCCATTTGGGCACGACGACGTCCGTGAAGTTGCGCTTCGACTCCTCAAACTCGAAGTCAAACACTGACGTCTTCTGCCATTCCTTCACGATCGCGTCCCACGTGTCAAAGTCTAGCAGCGCAATCGGATCAACGCGGTCCGCGAGCTTCTTAATGATCTGTCGGTTGATCGAGCCCGGAAAGGTCTGCGAGACCATCTTGACCCAGCTCTTGAGCGCGTCCAGCTCCACATCTTCGAGCACCTCGCGGCCCATGAACACGCCCTGGTGGAGGCCAAAGACGAAGGCCGATCCGGCGTCCTGGATACGCGTCGTCTGGTTCATCGGCAGCGTCGACTCCTCCCAGATCTCCTTGCGCAGCTGCTCGCCTGGCTTGACCTGCGGCTCGGTCGTGATTGCCACAGCCGTGTCGTTCCCGCCCGACCCGGTGCTCGGTGGCTGCGTACCGGTTTCGTTCACACGGGCTTCCATAAACACGCTGCTGACGTAGTCCTTGACTTCCTGGATCGTGTGCGTGCCCACGACGCGCTTGTTCTCGACCTTCGGGTTCTTCTTGTCAAAGTTGAGCGTGATGAGCGTCGGGAAGCCCTTGATGCCCACGCGACGGCACTTAACGTGGTCCATGCAGCTGATCGCACCCACGTAGATGTTGCCTTTCTCCTTGTAGTACGCCGCGAGCTCGAGGAACGATGGCACGAATTGCTTGCAGTGCGGGCAGCTACAGGACACAAACAGCGCACACGCACACGTTAGAAAACTCACATCACGACACAGCTAGCTATATATATATCAACATGTCCACGACTCACAAAGGGTGGTAAAAGTCCACGAGCCACGGCTTGTCGGTCTTCTCCATCCACGTGTCCCAGTTGTCGTCCGTAAGGAACGTGATGTTCGGGTGGCCGTCGGGGAACAGCGGCTCGCCCTTGTCGTTCGGGTCGATTTTGGCCTCCACGAGCGCGCCTCGCTGGTGCACGACGCTGGTCGTACACGTCCACGCGAGCAGCGCGAGCGTCGCAACACGCACACTTCGCAGCATTTTGTTTGTTTTTTCTTGCGGTGGCTAATGGGAAATGAGCGGTTACTCGGTCAATTCGAGGCCGATCGAAGTGCAGAAAGCACGAGTCGACGCAGCAGATGCAGGGGAAGACGTACAGATGGACGACAGACGCTCTCTCTCGCAGACAGGAGGCGGGATGCCTACAGAACGCGCGCGCTTCGGACGAGTCTCTCGTCGACGATGGGAGAGCGGAAGTGAAAGTGAGGTCTGCTTTTGGTGCGTCAGGCAAGAAGAGGGCGAGTCGCACTTAAGTGCAGCTGTATTAATTTGTAGAGGTAATTTAAAAAAGCAGTTTTTGTTTTGAGTTTTAGTGAGTGAATGTTTTGGTGTTGATACTAATTGATACAGGTTTATTGTTTTTTAAAGGATTGAAGAGCTTGTATTGAGGAGGAAAATAAGCTGAACTGAACCTCAGCAGGTCCAGGTTCAGTGTTTCTTTGCAGCCCCATCGATTTGACCTGTGGCACAAGGGATGACCCTAGTGCTCACATGGACCACCGTGGTCACCATTGGCGTGTTTGGTCATCACCAGTCAGACTCTTGCTGATGGAGAGCTGGGCTCCCGTCCGGTTCGCTCCCGCAACATTGATAGAAGTGTGTACCACATCGATTCAGGACCATGTGTTTTATTTGTGGATCAGTACTGTACCACTCCAATCTAGGGCCATAATGAATCAGGGCGATCCTCGTGAAAAGCTGCAGACCAAGCCAAGGGCGTGTAAAAAGAAGCTGTCTATTCGTGTCTTGTGTATATGTGTGTCTTATGCGTTGCACGTGCATGCATTTCTTCATCTATAAAGAGGTTTCCTACGACTCGCTGCTGTTGTCGCAATGATAAAAGAGCAACTTGGCTCGGCTTTCGCGAATCCTCTTCACCAACTACTGCGAGCTTGGGATCGCCAATCGCTCAAAGCCCGTGACGCTGACGCCAAAACCCTGCGGGTCGAACGCCGCCTTCTCCTCCGTCGACAGTAGCGCGACCGACGCGACCTGCAGGTCCCGGGCGATCTGCATGCCCATGCCGAAGATGCTCTGGCGCGCCATGAGCTCCCCGGAGATCTCGAGCAGCTTCTTCGAGTCGTTCACGTAAATAAGGATGCCGGTACCGTGTTTCACGACGTGCTGCTGCGCCCACTGCGCGTGCACGCTCTGCATGAAGCCTTCTTCGACAAAGTACACGGGCACGTCGGCCTGCTGCGTCACGTCACCGTGCACGAGCACTTCGTAGGATTGCGCGTCGCTCACCATGGACGCGTACTCGAACGCGGCGAACTGGCCATGCGGCGTCACCACGAGGCTGCTCACGCGCGCGTCCTTCTTCGATCTCCGCGTCACGAGCGTCTCGGTGCGCACGCGGTAGCGGATCAGGTCGGAGATCGTGATGAGCGGCAGGTCGTACTTGATCGCGAACTCCTCGAGCTGCGGACGGCGCATCATGCGACCATTGTCGTCGTTCATCTCGCAAATGTAGCCCACGGGCTTGGACCCCGCGAGGCGCGAGAGGTCCGTCGCGGCCTCCGTGTGGCCCGCGCGCACGAGCACGCCGCCGTCCATGGCGAGCAGTGGGAAGATGTGGCCGGGGCGGTTGAACGCCTGTGCCTGCACTTGCGGGTCCGCGAGCGCGCGGATCGTGCGCGCGCGGTCGGCCGCCGAGACGCCCGTGGAGTTGCCCTCTTGCAGATCGACCGTGACCGTGAACTTGCACTTGTGCACCTCCGTGTTGTTCTCGACCATGAGCGGCAGCTGCAGCTCGTTGATGCGCGCGGCGAGCGCCGGCACGCAGATGATGCCCGTGGTGTGGCGCAGCATGAACGCGACGGACGCCTCCGTGGCGAACTCGGCCGCCATGATCAGGTCGCCCTCGTTCTCGCGGTCCTCGTTGTCCATGACGACGACGAACTTACCGGCCTTCATCGCCACGATCGCGTCTTCGATTGACGACGTGCCGGCATTGCGCGCGAGCGCGGCGCCGTTGGTGGTGGCATGGCCGTTGGTGGCGGAGCTCGTGCTGGTCATCTCTCTGTGGGTGGGTGGGGTGTGGAGCTCTTCCTGAAATGAGCTCATGCACGGACGAGCAAGGGGGAGGCGATTGCGCGGTGCAAATGTGAGAAGCTCGTCCTTCAGCCGTCAGAATCGTAATCTCGTGCGCGGGTGTCACGACTCACTCCAGCGCCACACCACTTGCACATCATCAAATATTTATTTACAGAGGTCCATCAGACAGACAAAATGGGTTGTTTTAAAACAAATTTGTTGCATCGTTTTAAAGGGGTATGCAAATACAAAGTTGTGGTGCTAACCAACGGGGGTTTCGAATGCTTACGGTAATCTTTTCACACGACCAACCAATCATCGCTCAGGACGAGTCGAAGTGGAAGCCCAAGTTGATGCAAACACGCGAATCTAGGACTCGCTCGTTGCGTCTCCTGCTCATGTCGGAGATATTGTAACGATAATCCAACACGCCCTTGACGATCAGCAGCTCAGTCTGCAACAGAGAAAATTGGTCGTGTTTCCTCCTCGCCTTCTCCGCTGAATTGTGCGCAGCTTCTTCTCAAAGTCTCCACCTTTGTTTAGAGCGCATGCTTGACCTGCTTCCTTATCACTTTTTCTTTGGTCTCGATGATCGCTGTCCGCACCGCTGCCTGACGCTTCAATGTCTGAATTTTGGCTTGTTGCTTGACTGACTGCCATTGGTCAGCGGGTGCTAGGTCACGTTGCTGCATCACGAATTGGTGTTGCTGCTGCTGGCTTGTGAATTGTTGCTGCTGGTCCAACATATCCTATTTTAGTGGTCTAAACCCTATTTTTTTTAGTAGATTTATTGGTGTGGTACACGTAACTTTCAGTATCCAGCTCTTTGGTTGACAAAGCGCATCATCACCAGAGCAGCAGACATGGCGACGAGAGGCGGCCTGCGCATCGGCTCCAAGACGGAGGTCGTGAAAAACCTGCGCGAGCTGCTGCGCGTGACGCGCAAGCGCAGCTCCGAGAAGACCATCCGCGAGTGCCAGTGGTCCCAGCAGATCCTCTCGCAGGTGCGCACGCAAGCAAACAAATTCATCAGAGCTCTTCATATTTGTCCATGAGACTGACCCGACCTGTGCGCCTTGTTATTGCTATGTGGGCATGTATTTAAACAGTACCGTGCCCGCCAGCACGAGACGAACCGCGAGAAGATGCGCGCCTACCGCTCGCAGGCGGCCGACTACCTCATGATGCTCAACGGCGTGCAGGAGCAGCGGGTACGAGCCTGCCGTCCAGTGTCGTTGTGTCGTTATCTTGCTTGCCAACCACTGGGCTGATTGGAAACACTCTATGATTATTGTATGTATCGTATTTACAGTTCCTGTGGGACCTGGACATGGGCGCCGAGAAGAAGCTCTCGGGCCAGGAGATCGTGAACCGGTCCGCCAAGCGCGTCGGGCTCTTCGTGCCGGAGACGTACGCCGACCGCGAAGACAAAAAGATCCGCGAGGCTGCGGACAAGTACCTCGCAGACAAGCGCGCAAAGGAGGCCGCCGCTAATGAGTCCACTGTTGCGTAAAGAAGCACACGCACAGTAATGTGAAATTGGATAATGCAATAGCAACACGACGAGCAAATTCCAATAACCCAAGCCTTGCTCTCTCATTATCTCTCTGCTTTTAAAAAATCAAAACGCACACGACACTCGCCAGTCACATCGACTGGCTCGCGTCATGTACTGTACTGCTGCTGCCACGTCGCCTGCATTGTCGTCGCCGTCTAGGAGCTCGCGGCGGCGTGCTGCGCGGCGCGCTCTTCCCGCGCTGCCAGCGCCGCGCTTTGCTCGTGCGTGAGTGTGCTGAGCCCGACGCGGCCCTGCCGCAAGTCCACGACCACAAGGCGGCAGTACTTGCCTTTCTCCGAGAGCACGAACACCTCGGTGGACGTGACGGCGGCCACGACGGCGATGTACCCGGCGCCCGATGCGTAATTCTGCACGAACACGTCGTCGCCCTCCTGGAAGATCCAGTCGCGGTACAGCAGCTTGCCGCGGTGGTACTTGACCACCGGCATGTCCTCTGAGTCTATTTGGTATCAAAAGTATCAACGAGTCAGTTAGTTGGTATCAAACGTATCAACCAACCAGCCAGCTCATTTGGTATCAAGAACGCACCGGCGACTTCCATGCGGCGCTTCTTGGAGGACTCGAAGACGCCGTTGAGCTCGCGCAGGTCAAAGTCCACCTCGGACTGCGCGAGCCTCTTTTCAAGCGGCTGGAAGACGTTGCCCACGCGCTTCTTGATCTTCTGCGCTGTGTCGAGCGCAAACGACGACGCGTTGGACGATGACGCCCCAGCACCACCGCCGGCCCCCGAGCCACCCGACGACAACGGCTCCTTCTCACCGTTCTTTGTACGTGTACTTCGCGTCTTGCGGGTCGTCTTGCGAGCTACGTATTTGAGAGCCAAGCAGAGCCACAGCGTCAGATGAACACACACGCAGTTTCCGCTAATATAGGTACTGCAACACATTAATAATATGGATGATATACAGAGTGACTCACGCTCACCTGAGGCCGCGGCGCCCTTGCGCTGGTCGTTGATGATCTCCATCTCGTGGTGGATCTCCTCGAGCATGTCCTGGCGGAGCTTCTCGCAGCTCATCTCGAACTCGCTGGTGGCCTCGTCGCACTCGTACGCGAAGATCACGGCCGTCGTGTGGCGCAGGTACTCCTCGTGCAGCTGGGCGTGCTCGAGCAGCACGTCGCGCTCGCGCTCAAACTTGCGCAGACGTGACTGCATGTCCGGGTGCGACTCGTCCATGATCTTCTTGCGTGCGTTCTCGACGAACTGGATCTGCACGACCAGGCGCTTCTGCGCGAGCGACAGCTGCGCCTTGCGTGTCGTGCCTTCACGCGGCGGCGGCAGTAGCACCTGCGGCGGGGACTCAACAATGGTGATATCGTTGCTATCGTCCGCTTCTTTCTTTGGGTCCAGTGCGTCAACAGGGTCCGTGGTCTCCATGACGACGTCCTGGTCCTTCGCAAGCGCTGGTTCGCTGGTAAATACGGCAGCAGTAGTGGGTTCCACCTCCTCAGCCTTTACATGCGGAGTTGTTGACTGTGCAGATTCCGGTGCTTTGCTTAAAGCGCCAGTGCTGCTGGTGGCCGGAGACGCGTCCATGTCCACATCCGCCTGAGCCACTGGATCGCATGTCGGTCGCGGAGATGCAACTGCCGCGTCCACGCTCGCTGTCGTTAGCACTGGCGATGGGGCTACAACCGGACGAGATGGCGGTGGCTGCGTCTGCTCTACGAGGATCGTCGTCGACATAAGTGATTTGTATAAAAACACACGAGGTTCTGCTGCACACCCATTCACATACACACAAGAAGCAACGGCACAGCTACGTTAGTCAATGCACAGGGGACTGTAGCCACCACCACCGCCGTCATCACCATTGCCCGTGTCGTCCATCGTCATGGGCATCCGGCTCGTGTCCCTCCTCAATCAGCGCGAGCGAACCGCGAGGAGGCATGCGAACAGAGATAGATACACTGCTACTGTCGACCACACACGTCGCAGGCGCTCATAGCAATGGTGGAGGTGGTGGATGCGCACATACAAGGCGTGGGCAATGGCTCAATGGCTCTGTACCTGGCTTCTCCTGCTGCTCTTGCGTCCTGGGTCCGAAGGTGAGTGCCGCTTTTGCTCGGCTTTACTTCTTGGGAGGTCGTCGTCGCAAATAGTGTACTGTGGTGGACGAGTGTCCGCTTAGGTAGAATAAACAGGTAAATACAAACGAGACATCAAAACTCCTTTTAATAAATCTGTATGAAAGGTATATGCGCTTGTTTTTACTCGAGACCACCTTTGTTTCTATAGTGGACCACGGTGGACAGACGTCCACTTGTCCAGTTTTACTAGCACCATCATTTTGGCCAATCATACTAATACATTTTTATTTCAGCCAATCAATATAGCGTATCTAATATGTCGGCACATCAAAAATGTCGGTACATATCAAACGCGCAAAATCGATCCTGTGGAGCTGCTTGATACTGTGAAGCGCTGCATGAAACGTGCTACAGTATTACAGAGCACTGCGCAATGCAAAGCGCATACCATATGCCCCCTTTCATGACAGTGAGTAAGTATCGTCTTGAAGGCGCTGAATGGTATATCCGCTTTGATCCTCTTTCACTTAGATTTGAAAACTCAAACAAAACTGGGGACCATCAAGCCATTTTTCGTTGCTGAGCTCCAGCCACATTCAGACAACATCGCAATAAAACAGGAAAGCTGGATGGACGTTTTGCCTGTGAAAAACTGTCGACGACCATTTTCAAGAAAGCAGACATGCTTCTGCATTCGATCTTTTATAACAACACTCA
The DNA here is from genome assembly GCA_023334035.1 of Globisporangium okanoganense. Lineage (NCBI taxonomy): Eukaryota > Oomycota > Peronosporomycetes > Pythiales > Pythiaceae > Globisporangium > Globisporangium okanoganense. The sequence continues at coordinate 12,632 of JAASFY010000747.1, forward strand.
CTCGCTCACTCGCCTATCTGCTTTATCTTGCCTACAGCTTTCATCTCGGACTCCTGGTGGTAGCAGTATGTACGTTGAGCTAAAATCTCGCTGGTTCATACAATAAGTTAATAAAAAGGTAAACAACGCGCTTCGTCGCCGGTCGCCTTCACTAGTCAAGAGCCCTCCTCAGTCGAATCGTGCACGTGTCTGTTTCCCGCCATCGATGACTAGGTGGCGACGTACGACGTGTTGAGCTTGGCGCCGATGGCAATCGCGACCCGGGCGAAGCGGCTCGCGGCGCGCTTGAGCACCTCGGGCTTGTGCTTCTCGTACGCAGCGACGGCCGTGAGCAGCTTCTCCGAGGCGCCCAGGCCCGTGAGGTCCGGCACGACCGACTTGAAGTTTTCGTCCAGCTTGACCTTGGGCGACTCCTGCGGCGTCAGCGGCGCCACCGCAGAGAGCATCGACGGGACAGCACCACCGGCAGACGCAGCACTCATACCAGTGGACATTTCTTGTTTCGGGATCGTGATCACTGGTTTCACCGCCGCAGCGTTGTTCGCCGACAACAGCGCCGTATTTGTCGCAACAGCAGAGACTGGTACAGCAGGCGATGCACCGCCGAGCGTTGGCACCACCGATGACGCCACAGGAGTCGTGACAACGGACGTCGGAGCCAACATACCCGGGATCTCGGTCTTCAGCGCCTTCGCCTTGTTCAACGCAGCGGCAGCGACGGCAGCTTGCGTGAGCGCCGGCTGCGACGATACCGTCGGCGACGGGCCCGTCATGTTCTTGTTCTGCGCCGTCTCGTACTCCTCCGCGAGCTTGCACTGCACCAGCTGCTGCGAGATCTTGTTGATCATCTGCGCGATGCGCTGCGCCTGCTGCACCAGCTTGGCCTGGGTCGCCGGGGTCTTCGCGCGGCTCTGCTGCAAAATGAGCTCCTGTTGCTGCTCGCGCAGCTTGGCGTGCTGGGCTGTCAGGCGTTGCTTCTGTGCATCGGGCAACTTGAATGTGCGGTATTGAGCTGGCGTCAGCGCCGAGTTCATGGTCCCTCCAGGGGAGGCCACAGTCGAGATATCAATCGGATTCTGACGCGAAGATCCAACGACCGGTGGGGACGCCGTAGGAGGGGTCGTCGCCGCAGGAGTGGGAGCAAAAGTCCCACCGGAGAGCAACGTCGCATCTGTGGAAGCAGTTGTCGTAGCTGCAGTTGGTTGCTGCGTTGAAGCGACTCCGACCCCAACCCCAGCGGCACCGCCAGCACGGAGCTGGTTCTGCTGGGCCGCCTTGAGCTGCAGGTTGGCTTGCTGCTGCGCGAGTGCTTTCTGGCGCTGCTGCTGCACGGCCAGCAATTGCTGCTGCTGTTGCTGCTGCTGACGCTGCTGCAGCTGTTGCGCCTGTAGCAACTTTTGTTTGCGCTGTTGCTCGAGCATCTCCTGCTGTTTTTTGGACGCCGCTGCCGCCGCAGCCTCGAGCTGCAGCTTCTTCTTCTGCTCCTCTAGCAGTTTGCGCTGCTGTTCCGCCTTTTGCTGCTCCTGCATCTTCTTCTGCTGCTCCTGCAACTGGGCCATGCGAAGCTGCTCCTGCTGCTTCTTCAATTGCTCTTGTTGCTGCTGCTGCTGTTGTTGCTGGGCGACCAAGAGTGCAGCCGAATTGTTTGCAGGGGAAGTTGCATCACCAGGGGCTCCTGGCGCTCGAGACTTGTTCTTCAGCCGCTCCAAGATCGGCAGCACCTGCTTCTGAATGTGCGCTTCCACACGGTCGAGGTCGTTCTTGTTGCTGCTCGTCGCTTTCGCCGGATCTTGCTGCAACAGGGCGATAATGCGCTTCAGGTTCACCAAGAACGTGTTGATCCGCTCCTGCTGCTGATTTGCTGGTTTCTGCTTGACCATGCGCTCGAACTCGCGGTACACGATCACGAGATCGTCCCAGTACTTGAGCTTCATGTCCTTGAGTCTCTCGGCATACGACTGATTGGTACTAGCATCGTTCGCTGGAATAGCAGGTGCTGGGACTGAGGCAGGCTGCGCTGGAGTCGGAGCAGCAGCCGAAGCAGCTGGAGCATGCGGGAGCGTGGCCTGCTCCATCTCTGCAGCAGCCTTTGCTCGCTGCATTGCTCGCATTTGGTTCTGCTGTTCTTGAGCGGCGGCAAGTTGGTCTGGCTTGACGACACGGGCCGCTGCAGGAGGCGTCGGAACGGTGGGCTGAACGACAGGCGGCGCTGGTGTTTGCACAGTACCCGCGTTCGGCATTGATACGCCCGTGGTCGCTACAGGCTGCGTGCCGTTCATGCTCGTAGGCGGTACAGCTGCGTTTCCACTGGCAAGTTGACCTTGCTGCTGCAGCTGCTGTTGCTTCTGCAGAAGGTACTGTTGCTGCTTGCGCTGCAGTTGCTGCTGCTTGCCCTTCTGCAGTTGCTGAAGGCGCTGACGAGCGACCTGGTGCTGCTGCTGAAGCTGCTGCAACTGCTGACGACGCACTTCTGGCGCAAGTCCTTGCTGCTGCTGTTGCTGAGCCAATTGCTGCTGCTGGTTGAGTTGCTGTTGGCGGAGCTGCTGCGTTTCCTGGTTCTGCGTGTGCAGCAGTTGCTGCTGCTGCGCCTGGAACTGGACTTGGATGCGTTGCAGCCATTGTTGCGCTTGTTGCTGCTGCTGAGTTGGCATGCCGGTGTTCACAGCCGTCGCTGCAGATGCGGCATTTGCTTGTGCTGCAATCGGCATTGCAGCAGAAACACTGGGGTTCGCCGCAATGGAAGCAACTGGGATAGTGCCCATATTTTGTTGCTGTTGTTGCTGCTGCTGCTGAAGTTGTTGTTGCTGCAATTGCTGTTGTTGTTGTTGTTGCAGTTGCTGCTGCTGAAGCTGTTGTTGTTGCTGCTGCTGGAAGTTGTTCATCGCAGCTTGCTGCTGTGCTTGAGTGTTTTGGAACTGCTGCTGCGCCGTCATTCCTGCGTTCGCCATTACATCGTTGGTTGCCTGGTTCATTCCAGCCCCGTTTAGCGTCGTGATGTTGTTGTTGCCCACTTGAACCGGCTGCGTCTTATCAATTCCAATTTCTTGCTGAAGCCGCTGCATTTGCTGCTGCTGCATCTGTTGCTGTTGAAGCTGTTGTTGCTGCTGCAGTGGAGTTGGCTGCTGGATCGCTTGAGCCTCATTCGCGCCAGGCTTCTTCTTCAGACTCTGGATCTTGCGCTGCATCTTCATCAAGTACGTATTCTATCGAGACGCACACGTGAACGCTCTGGTAAGTATAACAGATCATCAAACATACATATAGCCAGTATGTAAACGCACCCGATCAGGGCTATTCGACCAGAGCATGAGCTCAAACTTGGCCGCCGACCCCCACACTTTCTGCTTGTCGTTCTCGCCCGAGATACGCAGCAGCTCATGGTACCTGCAATAAATATCATTTACGAGCACATCCCACACAAACGCATCAGCAATTGCGTTCTTGAAGTTTGTCACGACTGTAAAAAATACAACAGCCCCCTCATCGCTTTCCTTTTGAAAACGA
>JAASFY010000748.1:0-16116 GCA_023334035.1 Globisporangium okanoganense
AAGGACACGGCCGGCTGGTCCATGGGCACCATGTGGCCCGAGTTGAACACGCGGACGAACGCGAGGTTCTCGAACGAGCGCACGCGGCCGGCGTCAGCGACCTCGGAGGTCACGAGCGCGCGGTTGGGCGCGTCGTTAAACTGCGTCTTGCCGCTCCAGTCGAGCGCGAGCGTCCACGCCTGGTTGCCCGCCCAGTTGCACATGAGATCAGCATCGCCCGCGTAGATGAGCACGCGCACACCGGCGTCCAGTGAGAGCTGCACGTCGTCTGCGAACGAGAGCATCTGGTCGTAGACAAAGCCCGAGCCGACGTCGCCGTCGCACTCGCGCCACGCCTTGGAGTGCGTCGTGTCGACGCCCAGCTGCGTCAACACTTTCTCCGAATTCAGGTACGCGTCAATGTGCTCAAAGTGGAAGCACTTCATCACGTTCTCTTCGTCGCACGCCTCGCGAATGTCGTACGGATTGCGCTTCGCGAGGAAGTAGGGTGCCTCGAGGTTCTCCGAGCAGAATTCGAGCGCCTCGAGGCACGCCGACGAGTTCCCCTGGCACGTGACTGTGAGGTCTCGGCACACGGGCTGTGCGGCGCGCATGGCATCGATCTGCGCGTCGTCGAGGAGTGTCACGTTGTACGAGTTGAACGCCATGTCGACGCTGTGCTGGTACTGCACGATCGGATCCGTGATGCCGTTGCCGATCGCAATGCCCGCGAGGTAGATGTGGACAGCGTCTGCGCCGCGGTGGACGTTGGTGTTCTGCTTGATGATGTAGCTCGCAGCCGCAGGGACGTAGTGGCCGCCGTAGCTCTCTCCCGTGACGAAGAAGTCGCGGCTCGCGAGCTCCGGGTGCTTCTTCAAAAACTCCTGCAGGAACCAGTAGATGTTCTCGCCCACGTTGAATTCGCCCGAGTCATAGTCCTTCTGCTCGCCGTAGGAATACCCCACGCCCGTTGGCTGGTCGAGCCAGATTACATTCGCCTCGCGGTTCCACGAGTACGGGTTGATCTTGGTCGAAAGATCCGGCTGCACGTGGCACGGCCCGTTCTCAGCGAGCAGCGCCATCATGCTCGAGCAGCCGGGGCCACCGGTGAGCCAGAGCACGAGCGGGTCCGTCGACGGGTTGCTGCGCGACTCGACGTACCAGTAGAAGTAGTGGTCGTCCTTCTTGTTGGGCAGCTTGACGTAGCCAGTCTCGTGGCCGGCAAAGCCGCAGAAGAATGCCTCATCGTCTTCCTTGGCGGCGCTCACAATAGCATTGGTGCGCAATGCGCTGTCAGCCACAGATGAAGACGATGTGAGGGGGGCACGGAAGAGCTTTCTGCTGCTCTCCTTCGTCACGATGCCGATCGTGAGCAGCAGCGCGAACGCAGAGAGCACGAGGAGCGCGCCGCGCTGCTTCTGCGTGCGCGAGAGCTTGCGGCTCTTGGCAGTCGTCGTCTGCTGCTGCTGCTGGGTCGTATCGCTACCGTACACAGGGATCAGCGGCGAGCGCTCCGTCTTGCGGCTGGCGCTGCTGGCCGCTCCATTCAGACGCATCATAATGCTCGGCGGCGTCAGCTTGTTCTTCGTTCTTCTGGTGTGATGGCGAGTTCTCAACTGATTTGCTCATGATCCCCTTTTGATCTCATAATCTTTGACAGCCCAAGCTGATTGGCTGAAATATACAACCATCATTCTGACAACCACTCTCGATGGAGTCTTGGAAATAGTGTGTCCACACTAAATTACCGAAAGATATCCAAACTGAACAACACGACATGGCTACATTTTGTATTGAGCTCTCCACCACACGAGCGTAAGACTCCACAAATCAGTTCAGCTAGAACGCCTCGTTGCGCAGGAAGCGGTTGATGAGGTCGAGCGCGACCACAGGCTGGTCGTACGGCACCATGTGACCCGAGTTGAAAATGCGGATGAATGTAAACTGCTTCTCAAACGCGCGCACGGTGCCCGCATGAACAGCGGTAGCTGTCTCAGTCTCCCCCTCTTCTTCCACCATATACGCTCGCTCTTTGGCCACATTAAACTCGCGCTTGTGGTCCCAGTCGAGCGCGAGCATCCAGGCCTGGCTGCCGTACCAGTTGCACATGAGATCGGCGTCACCGGCGTAGATGAGCACACGGATCTTGGCGTCATTGAGCAGCTCGGCCACGTAGCTCTCGTAGCCGCGCATGATGTCCATGGCGAAGCCCATGTTCACAGACGCAGTGCAGGCCTCCCATTGCTTGGCGTGCTCGTCGCTCACGTTCAAATGCTTACGCACCGCAGGCACGTTGAGGAACGCAGTGGCATTCGCCATGGCGTCAGCGTAGCATTCCATCGAGTCGGCCACGTTGCACGCCATGCGGATGTCGTACTGGTTGCGGTTCGACGTCGCCAGTGCCGAGAGAACCTTCTCCTGGCAGTACATAAGCGCCTCGACGCATTTCGCAGCCGAGTCCTGGCAGTCTTCGAGAAGCTTGGTGCACTCGGGCAGCGCAGCTTTCGCGGCCGCGAGCGTCGACGCGTTCATGAGCGTCACGTTGTACGCGTTGTCGACCATGTCGAGCGCGTGCTGGCTCTGGATCACAGGGTTCACGAGCCCATTGCCGATCGCAATGCCCTGCAGGTTCAGATGCATTGCGGTCACATTTGTCTTATTATTCACAGAAGCCTCGTTCTCCTGCCAGATGTAGTGTGCGGCCGCTGGGACGTAGTGGCCCGCGTAGCTCTCGCCCGTGAGGTACAGTGGGCGTCCTTGGAGCTCGGGGTGTTTCTTGAGAAAGCCCTGGAGGAACCAGTAGATGTTGACCTGGACGTCGTCCTCGTCGTGGTCCAGGTCCTCGTTGAGCCCATAGGAGAAGCCCACGTTGGTCGGCTGGTCGAGCCAGATCACGTTCGCCTCGTTCGTCCACGAGTACGCGTTCGGCGTGGTCGTGAGGTCCGGAAGTACGTGGCATGGCCCGTTTTCGCCAAAGAGCGCAGTTAGGCTCGAGCAACCAGGGCCACCCGTGAGCCAGAGCACGAGTGGGGCTTTCGATGGGCTGCGGCGCGACTCGAAGTACCAGTAGAAGTAGTGGTCGTCCTTCTTGTTGGGCAATTTGATGTACCCGGCATCGTTCTTGGTGTCATTACAGAACGCGTCCGTGGTTGTGATAGCAGCAGGTGGTGGTAGCACCACGACACCTGCCACCGAAGTGACTGTGGGCTTTGGTGTAGCAGTAGTCGTGGTCGGTGCAGGGGTCTCGTTCACAATGACTGGTGTTGTGGTCTCTGGTTCTGGTGAGCTCTTGGTCAACGCGTCCTTGGTGCTGTTGCTCGTGAAAATCCAGCCGCCGATCACAGCGACGATCAGCAAGACTGAGACGAGGATCGTGATGCGCTTGCGACGCTGCGCAGTGTCGACACCGGACGTCTGGACGTCTGGACGCAGCGGCGTGCGCTCGTTCGCCATGCTAAGAAGAAGGAAATACAATGGAGAACCGACCTTGAGCTCTTGGTAGCGAAATCCAGAATGAGCTGTTGGAGCTCAAGAGTGATTCAAACAGATTCAGATAAATAAATCAGGAGCCAGAAATATCGAAGCAGCAATAAGATCTGATAACCATATGATTCCGCATCCCGACCATCGAGTGCAAACAAGCAAAGTAGACTGCACCAATATCCTATGGGTATCCTATGGGCAGCAAGCATTGCTCTCTGGTAAATTGCAATGCCAATCCTCTTGGCGTGCACTTGGCAAGTCGCATTAGTTGTACAATTCGCTTGGATTCAAACCAATAGCAATGCGACCCAACCACGTTGAAGTTGCCACGAAGTTCCAACTGCCCAATCGCCGAGCGTGCAGTCTCAAGAGTCTCAATCCCTCAGTCAGCAACTTGCCACCAACGACTCACTCAGACGACAAACAGCATGAGCGCAAGCAGCAAGAAGCCGCATCACTCTCCAGAGACCTCCTCGAATCCAACGGGCCATCGCCAGCACCACCACCCGGTTGAGCGCCTCGAAGACTCGGCTGACCTGCGCGCCATCCTGCGAGACAACGGCGAGGAGCATCTTTTCCGGTTTGCAATGGAGCTCAGCAGCAGCAACAAGAACACCAGCAACACCAGCAGTGGCGACGAGCAGGAAGTGCCGTTAATTCTCCACTGGCAGCACGCGCACGAGTTTGTCGAAGCCGTGCGAACTTTACCATCGAGTGGTGCCCAGCAGCTGATCGAGCCACCGTTCAAGATCCCAAGTCCGCTGACCGAGCGCAGCTTCAAAGTGGCTTTGATGGAATATCTGCGATGCGAGAACGAAGATATCCCGACTGAGCCTGTGGAGACGAGCATCCTGCCGTACACTATGGACTATCTGGGCCAGTGTGCGTCGCGCATGGTGGAGCTGCGCCACCACCCGTGGACTCAGCAGGTGATCCATCATGGCGGCCAGCGGCTGCTGCCACTCGCAGTGCCCTACCTTGCGCGCCCGCAGACGGAGATCGTGAAGCGATTCCTGGACACGCAGACACAGACGCTGTGGAGCTAAGTGAGGATGCTCTACGTGGAGAAATCAAAACGGTGTTTTGATTCTTTAGGTCAATGAGCTGGCATTATTTCAATACAACGAACTGGGTTGTGTTTGTGATTTGGTTGAAACTGGACGGCTGCATACAGTAAATAATGCAAGGAAGCGAGCGGGGGGGGGGAGGGAGGGGGCTGTTCAAGAGCAGAAGTCCATTCTCAAGATTGCTCCAGACGCAGTAAGGCGTCCAGCAGCTTAGACACCCACCCACCATCCCAGGTGTAGTGAGGGCCAAGGCCCAGGGCTCAGTATCTTGGCTATCCCAGGATCTGGCCTTCGATTCTGTTGCTCCACTGCATTGAATGAACTTCTGTTTGCCCCCATGCCCCTGTTGAAAGACGAAAATCACGTTAAATTGCGTTCGCATTCAGATCGGGGCAGCCACCATTTTCAACGCCGCAGCTCTGTGTATTTTCCACCTCAAAGTGCCTTGTGCTCGTCCACTCTGAGCGTACCGATAATGATAATAATAATGAATTGGTATCATGGCAAACTCGGGAAGAACCGATTGTTTCTGTCTTCTCTTCTTTGGTTCTACTGCATTGCAATCTACTGTTGCGGAGCCTAAGGGTGCAGTCCTGTGCGGCCACCACCAGCAGCACCACGGAGGGCCCAGCCAGGCAGCTCAGTCAACAGCTCCGTTTGTGTGCACGTCACCTAATTATCCAGGAATGATGGTAACACAACCATCATTCCCAGTTCAGCTCGTTGCGATCTGACTCCACCGCCTGTTCGTTGGTCCAACGGATCTCCTCAGTTCTCCATTTTCCTCCTCCTCACCACGAGAGTCACCACAGTCTCCATGGCTCTTACCGAGGGCACACCACTCCTCAGCGGCGACGCGGTCGTCGTCCCAACGCTCCCAAGACGCCGCCGCGTGCTCAAAGTCGTGCTGGCGGTCGTGCTGCTCGTCGGCACTGTGCTCATCGTGCTCGCGGCGGCGCTGCGTCGACTCGCAGCGCCCGGTTGGGCGTCCGCGACGACCGCCAACAACTTGATATGCGGCACGACCAAGAACGAGGCCGGGTACATTAAGCTGGCCAACAAGAAGGACGACCACTACTTCTACTGGTTTTTCGAGTCGCAGAGCATGGATCCGAGCAAGGACCCGCTCGTGATCTGGCTCACGGGTGGCCCTGGTGGCTCGAGTTTGTATGCGCTCTTTAGCGAGAATGGGCCGTGCACGGTGCAACCGGACCTGTCGACCAAGACCAATCCGTACTCGTGGAACAACCAGGCGAACGTGATCTGGATTGACCAGCCGACCGACGTCGGCTTCTCGTACGGCGCACCAGAGGACGCGGACTTCAACGGCACGAATGTGGGCGAGAACCTCTACTGGTTTCTTCAGGGCTTCATCGACAAGCATCCAGAGTTCGACAACCGCGAGTTCTTCCTCTTTGGAGAGAGCTACGGCGGCCACTACGTGCCTGCGGGCGCGCACTTCATCTGGCAGCAGAACAAGCTGGGCAGTAATCAGCCTGGCGCCAAGAGGATCAACTTGCAAGGCATTGGCATCGGCAACGGCTGGGTTGACCCCGAGACGCAGGTACAGTGCTATACTGCTTTCCACACTGAACTTGTACGCGTGTGAACTCGTGCTGACTGTGTGTATGCGTGTACCCTCAGTACTTGTACGCAGACGCGATGGCGCACAACGCGTACAACATTTCGTTCCTGAGCGAGGCCCAGATCGTCCAGATGAAGAAGGACAACCTCGTGTGCGTAGAGCTGAGTCTCCAGTGTCGTAAGAACCCTGGGAACGGCTCCGTCTGCCTGGAGGAGCAGGATTTCTCCTACGAGAGGCACATTCTGCCCTTCCTCGCCGCGAAGAGGAACCCGTACGACATCCGCGAGGCTTGCGACACCGAGGTCGACCCGCTCTGTGATGCTGAGAACGTCGCGCTCATGACCGCGTTCTTAAATTCCGACAAAGTCCGAAGTTATTTGAACGTCAACGTGGGTCCCAACAAGCGATGGGAGGAGATCAACGGTGACGTCAACATAGCGTTCATGTCGTCAGGAGACAATGCGCAGCCGTCTCAGCTGCTTGTCGCTGAGCTGCTCAACGACGGCGTTCGCGTGCTCATGTACAGTGGCGACGCGGACCTCATGTGCAACTGGCAGAGCAGCGACGCATGGACGAAGGTGCTGATTTGGAAGGGCGCCGAAGGCTTTAACTCTGTCCAAGAGCGCCAGTTCTTGGCCCAGGACGTGAATTTGGCGGGCGCTGAGCCTGTGGACGCTGGACTCGTGCGCTCATTTGAGAATTTCGCGTTCCTGCGCGTGTTTAATTCGGGTCACATGGTGCCGAAGAACCAGCCTGCGGTCGCGCTCGACATGCTCAACAAATTCCTGCGCAACCAGGACCTGGCGTCGACGAAGTTCTGAAAGAGACATACATCGATTTAAATCTTAGGCTTTAGATGTTATGGTTTCTCCATCATCCTTCAAACACAATAATATACAAAAAGAAAAAATATTGCTTTTTGTGATAAAGTTGCTTGGATTTTGACTGTGGACTGCGAGTGATAGTCACATCGGCATTTGAATGGCTGAATATGTTTTATTATATTTGCCAGGCTTATAGCGCAAATACCACAAACCTCACCAGCAACCAACCGACTGAACTCTCAAGCCCTGTTCTTTGTATTCTTCACACACTACACACATCTTAATTCTCAACCACAAAGTACCAACCTAGCGGTGGCTGTCGAGTCGCTTGAAATCCTCATTCCAGGCAATCATGCGCCGCACCTCACGCGTCGCAGCAAACTCGAAAATCTGTGTGAGCACACTCGGATCGAGAGCGTTGAGAGCTGATGTCGTCTTGCCTTCGGTCGGCTGGGAATCGCATGCCACAACGCTCAGGAACGCCAGCTTGGTCTCCATTAATACACTAGTGTCCAGCAACTGGCCTTGGACGGCGGCATCAAAACGTCCTCGGTTCCTTTTCAGGTCCGTGCCATTGAACTTGGTCCCATCCAGCTCAATGAGAGCGAGGGTGCGGTTGACTTGCAAGGCGTCGGACAGCGTCACCAAGCCCTGAGGACTCGTGCGGCATCCGCTTAGGCGCAGCTCTTGTAACGCTGGAGGATTTGTGGTCTTGGACAGCAGAGTAAACAGGCGCACTGCGGCCCCGTCGTCGAAGCAACCACCGGCATCGTACAGGTTCAATACCTGCAGTCGACTTCCCAGTTCACCGCCATCCAATGCATCAAGCAGTCCCGAAATCTCAGTGGTAGAAGGCGAATTGAACGTCAGCCGCTTGAGCTTCACACAGTGAGCTCCCACGATCTGCGTCAAGGTTTGCGTGGAGAACATTGGGTACACGAGTCGGAGTTGGTCAGAAATGCCACCGCCAATAGCGTAGCTAAAGTCGAACGTGAGCGACCAAAGCTGGCGGCCAATCATTGAAAGCAGTGGCCGCAGGTCGTCGAGGTGCTGCAAGACCTCGCTGACGCCAAGGGTCACGTCGTACCAGCCGTCTTGCTCGGATCGGCAGCTCTCCAGCGATTCGTGTTCAATGGACTCGACAAACTCTGGATGGACCCATCCAAGGCCGACGCCAGGGATGACGACGCACATAGAGCCGTCGGAACGCTCACACACAGCCTCCAGTTCGCTTCGCTCTCGTAAAGTCTCCGTCCGGATCGCTTCGGTTGGTGAGCCAGCTTCAAAGATCTCGATCTGAGCACCTCTCTTCACTGTACACACCATCAGGATGTCCGTCACCACTGACCTGCACTGACCGCTTTTGCCACCGTAGACGAGCTCGGTCACTGGGTTGCGCAGCGTGCTGATGAGAATCTTGATCGCCATGGGGCTGAAATTCAGTTTCCCAATGGCTCGAAGCTTGAATTTGCTGGCAAAGCGCTTTGGTCGTGGGTAGAAGAGCCCAAAGGCGAGCCAGCGCCAGCTCTCGACACTGGTCTCTGCGTACCGGTACTGCGAGACTGTGTAGATCGAAGTGTCTTCCTCGAGTGGACATCCGTACCGCAGCGCCGAGAACATTGTCGCAAAGAACTTGGGGCACACCACGTTCCTACTCAACGAGATCTTGCTCAGTCGCGACGGCGACGAGGGATCCAGACCGTCTGGTAGTGGCTTAGTGTCCACTTCAAACGCGGCTCTCACAATGTCGAGGAACTCTCGCGGGGTCTCCACGGGCGGACGGTAGTCGTTCAAACAGATCTTGGGCACGATCGCGTCCAAGTGGAGCTCCTCGATCTGGTACACGCGCTTGCGGATGTTCTCCACAATCCTCGCGACGACCACCAGCTCGAGTGGATTCATCGCATTGTCACTCAAGTCGAGCGACTTGATATCGTACTGGCGACCTGGATGAGCGAACACGCGGTCGAGAAAGCGCTCAACGATCTCCAGCGACGCAACTGTGAGCTCACAATTCGCAAACGAAAACCCCATTGCGACCTGACCTTGAACATGGTAGTACGCCGGCGGGGTGGTCATAAACGCGAAGAGCTCTTCGCCCAGCGACACGTTCACGGCGGCGCCACTGCGAACGCTGAACTCAACGGCGAACTGCGGGAAGTCGGCGACTCGAAACTCGCTCTTGCGAGTGAAGATGAATGCGCCCTGACTCACCACCGCAGGTCTCGAGAGCACGTTAAATTGCAGCATGTATCGCCAGAAGGCGGCCTTGTGCTCGGGGAGCGAATTGAGACAGTGCGCGTGCCGCGCGACGTCCGCAAAGAGCGCCAGCAGCATCTTGCGGTCGGTGTCGTCGGGTGAGAGCGAGCGAATTTGCACCTTCAGCACGGGCATCGCGTCCAGCAGCGAGAGTGACGCGAACGTTTGTCGGAAGCGGAGTTCCTCCAGCCTGTAGGCCAGTGCTTGGAGCAGGATACCATGGCTCTCGACAGCATACCCAGGCGCGGCTGGGGACTGGGAGAAGGTGCTGCCATAGGACCTCCTTGCGCGGACTGGGATACCGGCATGCGATGCCATCGTGCGGATAGGGGCGGGCGGGAAGCAGTGTAATGGGGCAGGCAAGAAGGAAAGTGACGCATTAGAGTAAGGTCCGGCGGGAACGGCTGCTACGAGAGACCATCATTCGTGCTATGGTGCAGGATAATTTGTAAAATCCGATTATCAATTTGCATGCATTATAGAGTATATCTAATAAAAACTGAGCGTTGGTGGTCAGATAATGCAATAAAAAGGGTCAAATGGGACTACAAGTGTAAATACAGAGTCTATATTTCACAATTCGTACCATCACTCACGTTTCATGAACACCACTCGCATGGTACTGTATCAGTACCGCGGGAAACTTGGATAAGTGCGTCTCCACACTTCGCCGCAACCTCGAAGCCCAACGACACTAGCCTCGGATCAAGGACGTTTAGCGCTATCGCACGTTCATCTTCTGACCAGCCGAGAAAGTTCAGACCAGCTTGACTGGCGGCCGTGAGAAGGACGAAAGGCGGTAGCAACAGCCGTCGATAGGCCGAGTTCGAACACACTTTCCCCCTTTCCGGTCCCAGCAGCAGCAGTGCCCTCCACACGGATCTCATCGCCCAAGAGCCTCACCAATATGCATATGGAGCAGCAGCTAGCCTGAAACAGAATTATCGAACATTGGACCGCCGACTCGGAAACATAATTCATTGGATTCAACTTGTGCTGCGTGTACTAAATGCGTTGCTTTGTCTCTCCAGGCTGCTCAAGTTGGTGGGTTGTCTTAGGGCTCGTCCGACAAAATGTGGCGTCGAACTTCCTTCAAAGCAAACTTGAAGATCGAGGAGACGATAAAGCTGTCGAGCTCGTGGAGAGCCGTTCGAGCCATCGTCTTGTGCTGGATCACACTGAGAAACCCCAGTTTCAGGCTCGGCGCTAGATAAGAAAGGAGCAGCTTACCATCAGCCTCATCCACAAACAATGCTCGCTCCAGCTCTGCACGCGAAATCTGGTCTGCAACATGTTGCTTTTCATCATCCTCTTCATCTTCATCTTCAGAGTCAGAGTCCGTTCCTGGACCCAGCAGTTCGAGAAAACGTAGCTTTTTGTTGACGTGCAGCGCCTGGCGGAGACTGGCTAAGGCTTCGTAGCTGGTTTCAGAGCCGCAGATCCGAAGCTCCTGAAGAGCAGGAATTTGATCTCTATTGGACAGAAAGCGCGCCACGTTCTCGATACTCGAGCTGCTAAATAAGTTGTGGTTCACGTCGAGCGACATCAGGTGGTCTTCAATTTCGTCATTCAGCTGATCGATCAGCATACTGACCGTATCGTCTTCGATTGCGCTGAGTTTCATTCGCAGATGCTTCAGCTTCACACAATGCCGCAGAATCGCTAGGAATACTGCGACAGCTTGCCCATTTTCACTCAGATCGAGGTAGCTCAGGTGGCATCTAACACGCTCGAGAAACAACTGGAACGATGCAAATGAGTCTGGATCGTTTGGCATCCTCGCCCAGGTCCACTTAACGTCAATGACACTACAATCTGATTCATGGATCGGCTTACGTTTGTTGCTGATGATCTGGTCGTCGGTCACCCAACCAAAGCCGATTCCAGGAAGCACTGCACACGTCCACTCACTTTCTTGACAGAGGGCTTCGAGTTCTCGGTCGCAGGCAAGCTCACGAATCACCTTCCCTCCCACTTGAGCGACCGAAAAGAACTTAGCTCCTCGCTTGATCGTGCACAGCAAGAGCTCGTCTCGCGCCTATGTGCTTGCCAGCCGTCCATGGTACACGAGTTCGCCAGCTGGATCCGATAATGTGTCGGTAAACGACAGAATCTTCTAGTCAGAATGGATTCAAACTGAGATTAACTGATCAAAAGTTGATGCCCACCACCAGCTTCTTGGACCGAGGGTGGAAAATTGCAAATGCGATCCATCGCCAGCACTGCATCCGATTCGCACCACTGATGCTCACCAAATTTTCTTTCAAGCAAAGTGACTCGAGCTGGCAGCCATAGTGCAGCGCTAAGCAATCGAAGCGACATGCTCGAGACCAAGTTCATTCTGGCTGACGTTCAGCCATTTCAAGCTACTTGAAAGGCCTTGTCTGCCGCCAATTGATGAGTTCGCGTCGTGAATTAGGCTCACGGTACTGGCAGCAGCGACGACTTTTTGCAGCTCGGCGCGCGCTTCAACGTTCACTTGTTTCTTTGTGAAGACAGCACATTCGACGATACTAATGCAGAGCCATTGCTGGATGCTCTTCGAGGAAGCCTAGGAGATCAGCTCCTGTCGCTGAACCTCATCGATGCGAGTGTGGGTGACGACTTCATTGAAACGCTTTGCCAGATCCTGATAACCCCCAAGCGAATTCCAGCGCTATGAGAGCTTCGTCTGAACTTCAGTGCTCGCAGACTCCAATGTCTCGAGAAGGTGCTGGTGGTTAATAAGACATTCAGGATTCTCGAAGTGACCGAGCCTCCCAGTGACGTCGAGGATCCAAGTCAGCCAGATCGAGCACTACGAAGCTTTATCGATATGCACCACGACGAACTCTTGCGCGCCACTCCGCTGGAAGGTAGCAGCAAATGCGCATTTCTGAGCACTCTCACGAATGCAAAGAGTGAGGAAACATCGCGAAGCTCGCTGGATTCGTTCCTGGTGAACCTGATTTTCAAGTTTGCAGCAACGGGTGAGGTTCGACGGCGCGTCTTGTAGCTGTGAAGCTCGATGACCAAACAAATGGAATTTGATTTCTTGCACACTAAGAACAATCAAACGAGTGAACTTGCCGATTGACTTGGACATCCAACCTGTCAATCTGAGTTTGGTGCTCCCAACACATTTGCATTCGTGACTGCAATGCGTCACGACCTCTGCCTGCTTACTGTCCATATACCTGGGTGTGGTGTCCTGTTGGGTTAAATGCTGAAGCAATCGCCAAAAGCGGAGCTGTGAAGCTTCACACAAAATAATATCACAAGTGCACATATTACTCAAATGTACAGGATGCTTGCGATCTCTCTCTGGTACCAGCCTAGCACGTCACCTGAATATCGACTGTAGCAGATCCATAGAATATCCGCATTATCCCAAACAAGTAGTTGGCGCAATTCATAAATCGCCGCTTAGCGCACCAACCAGTCGCAAAAAAACAGGAGTTCCAACGCGCCCGAAGGATCAACAGTTTGTGTCTTCAAACGCTATCTTCGCGTCCAGCACATCGAGCCAGAGAGCTTTCTTAAGTTCGGAGAAACTGTTCAGGCGCTGCGAGTGCGTGGTGAGCGCTGCAAACGCGCTGAGAATGCCTGGACTGTCAGCGGCGGTCAGCTCACTCGCCAGGCTTATTGGATGGCACTGGAGCGTCAGTACCGGCATGGAATTAAAGCAGCGATGTCAACGACAGGCAACCTATCCTGAGCTCTAGCAGACGGAACAGGGATGCTCTCGGCGGCGAGCAGGCAGTGGGAAAGCAGGACGTCGGTGTGTTTGTGACAAGGGCAGGTCCATGGTGGCATCGTCATCACTGCGAAGAGAGATTGGGTGGTGACTATGAAAAGGTTTGAGGCGATTGTGCATTAAGCTGTCGATAAAAAAACAGGTTGATGTATTTTTTTAAATCAAATTCACGATCTTCTCCGTCAATTATTCAGTGCAATAGCGCCTTCGAAGAGCAACCTGGCTGCCTTGCTACGTGATGAGAAAATCTCACTGGCGCCGCGTGATGTCCTCGATCCAGGCAATCGTACGCCGCACTTCGCAACTCGCCGCAAACTTGAAGACCAACGACAGCATATTGGAATCCAGACTGGCGATCGCCGTTGCCTTGTTGCCTCCTGGCCAGTTGATGACGCTCAGGAACGCCAGCTTGATGTCCATGGGGACAGAAGCGTGCAGCAATTGCCCTTGGTAGGTCGTATCCAAGCGGTCATACTCCCTTTTCAGATCTTTTTCGTCTGCTTGAGTTGAATTCTTAGCGTAATCCAGCTCAATTAGAGCCAGAGTGCGGTTGACTTGCAAGGCGTCGAAAAAGATCTTTGCCCCCTGGAGGGTTATCCTGCAACCATGCAGTCGGATTTCTCGCAACGCTGGAGGGTCGTCGGTCCTCGCCAACAGGGTAGCCAGGCGTATGTCGGAAACTTCCGCGTAGCCGTAGCCTCTGAACCGCCCGTTGAGGTTCAGAGCCAGCAGCCGGCGTCCCAACCCACTAGCCAGAGCGTCGTGCAGTCCCGAGATCTCGGCGGCAGACGCGTCGTTAAGAGTTAATCGCTCAAGGTTCACGCAGTGGTCTCCGATCAGCAGCGGCACGGTTTGCGTAACTGGATATGGGTACGTGATACGGAAGTTGCCGAAGACGCCGCGAATTGAGCACGTAAAATCGAACGCGAGAGACCGGAACTGGCGGCCAATGGTCGACAGTAGCGCCATAATATCATCAACATCGGTTATGAACCGACTGACGCCGAGTGTTGCGTCGAACCAGCCGTCCTGCTCGGATTTGCAGCTTTCCAGGGACTCTCGTTCGATGCACTCGACAAACTCGCGCTGAACCCATCCGAGCCCGACCCCAGGGACGACGACGCACATGGAGCCATCCACTCGCTCACACAACGCCTCGAGTTCGCTGCGCTCGGCCAGAATTTCGGTCCACGTCGCTTTCGCACGGGTCCATGCCGCTTCCGATGATTGGCCAAACTCAAAGATCTCGATGCTCGCGCCTTTCTTCACAGTGCACACCATGAGGACGTTTGGGCCGTCTTCTGTACCAAAGCCACCGTACACGAGCTCTGCTGCTGGGTTGCGCAGCGTTCGGACGAGCGTCTTGATGGCTGAGGAACTGAGTTCTAGTTTCCCAATCGTCCGGAGCTTGAATGCGCTGGCGAAGCGCTTTGGTCGTGGGTAGAAGAGTCCAAACGCGAGCCAGCGCCAGCACTCGACATGAGTGTCTTCGTACTGGGACTCGCGGACGGCAAAGCTTGAGCTGCCTTCCGTCAGCGGACACCCGTACCGCAGCGCCGAGAAATGTGCTGCGAAGAACTGTGGACACACTTGGTTCTTGCGGAGCGAGATTGCGCTCAAGTGCGACGACGTCGAGGTCTCCGGAATGGCTGGTCCTCGTAGTCGCGGCTCTCTGCTTGTTAACCTAGGCAGCGTGGCCATGTCGAAGGCGGTTCTCATGATATCAAGGAACTCACGCGGGGTCTTATCTTGTGGAGTATAGCGGCTTGCAATCAACTCTGGCAGCACGGCGTCCAAGTTGAGCTCTTCGACTTGGTACACGCGCTTGGTCTTGTGAACAATCCGCGCCAGAACAGCCAGCTCCTCGCTTCGCATCTTGTTCTTGCTGAAATCGAGTGTCTTGATGGTATACTGGAGGGTTGGAGCAGCGAACGCGCGGTCGAGAAAGCGCTCGATGATCTCCAGTGAGATGGCCGTGAGCTCGCATGTTTTGAACGAGAGCCCAAACGCGATTTTGGGGACCTGAGCTGTCGACTGGGGAGCTCGTGGCGTTTGGACGTGGGCCACCTGGAGTGCCGCTGGGCTGGTCATGAACGCGAAGAGCGCTTCGCCCAGCGCCTCGTTCACTCTACCCAGCCGAATGGAATCGCGAATGCTGAAATCGATGACAAACAATGGGAACGCGGGGTTCTTGAACATGGCCTTGGGGATATCGTGGATGTCCTGGGTTGACATCGAGGACTCCAGCACGTCGAGCCAGAACGCGGCCTTGAGTTCGGGACACGCATTGAGCCGCTGCGAGTGCTGAGCGAGGACGGAGAACGCATTCAGGATCCCTGGACAGTCAGCGTCGGTCAAGACCCGGCGCGAGTACGTGTTGAACCTGAGCTTGAGGACGGGCATAGCGTCCAGCAGCGAGTGAGCCGCGAGCTGTGGCGTGAGCTCTAGCGAGCAGAGCAGCACAGGGTTGAGCGCGTGCAGGAGATCGTGGCTCTCGGTGGCGAGCAGCTCCATCTCGGGCGAGCCTTGGAAGAGAGGGACGTTGACGTGTTGGCGGCAGAGGTGGTGCGGTGGTGAAGACATCCTGGCGGTGAATACGACTGGAAGCTGGTGGGTGCGTGTGCTGGAGAGCTCAAGAAGGAGAATGCAACAGCATCCGTCGACTCCTGGCCATGTGGCGACAAATGGAGGTCCAATGAGAGACCATCACTCATGCTGGGCTGAAGTAATACATACCCTAAAGTGTATGTCAAAGGCGCCCCCAATGTATAGTATCAAACCCTTTCAGAAATGATAGTGTCGCTTTGACATACAATTGTAATAACATATTCACTTTAAAACCCATAAACTCTCGGCGGGAAATCTCGGTTGGAACATTGGTTTATTCCAAAAAAACGAATAATCCAAAATATTGAAAATCACGAGCCTTGCTTGTAAGAGAGTCACATACAAACTTCCATATTAACGTTTTGTTCGAGTTTTATATGCAGAGAGTCTCTTACAAAGAAGCTCTTATAGGGAGGGGTGACTGTAATAATATGTGGTACAGTCACACCTCCCATTAACTAAACCGAAAAAATGGACCTTTAACTATTACAATATACAGATAATCAAGATTAGGATGATTACGAAATGCAGGTAAAATGAGTGATTGTAAAATCTACACTGATAGCTGCTGAATAG
>JAASFY010000749.1:0-16099 GCA_023334035.1 Globisporangium okanoganense
AACCTGTTTTGGTCGCGACGGCATCGCTGTTGCGCGGCGAAGGCGAGTGACGAAGCGCTTCAACTGGAATTGTGCTGGAATGAGCTGCTGAACACGAATCCGGGCTCCTTTGCTGTTTTTGAGGGCTGCAAATGACTGGAGGGCGTTCGCACCTCTAGAATTTGATTCAATTGTTATATATGATACAATTGCGTTCCACGGGTCATATCAAATTTGGCAGGTTTATCTGTATTAGAATATGTTGGTTTCACTATAGGATATCAAATATTGGCGCGACATTCCAACCAAATATTGTTGAGACGGTCAGAACTGGGAGTCAAACACATCATGATTTTCATAGATAAAATACCGCCTTAGAGCAGGTTGATTCGCTGATAATTTATTAGAAAGTTATTATTGACTAAATGTCACCATAGTGAAGGCAAGTAGTAAACAAAAGTTGGAATCTACATGTTATTATATCATATCCATGGTACATGGAGCCAGCTTGGCTTTAGGGTATATATACTGTGGTTTTAGGGTTTTACTGGCTGCGTTCGGGTGTAGAGAAGTATACAAACTTTAAGCCAACATCCCAACGGGGGTCAACCTATTAAACAGAGGGGGTCAAAATCAGCCAGAATACGTATTTGAACTCAAACATGGCCTAAATAATGGCCAATCACAGACGAAAATCACCCGGAAAACTATCCACCAATCCGATGACTGGTCTGCGAAAGCTCAAATTGCTCAAATTATTGGCCCCAAACGACAGCAATCTGAACAAACAACCAGCAGGAACCAATGACGACGCTGAACGACGACGAGCTGGAGCAGAACTGGGAGGCGGCGGCCGTGGATGTGTCCGACGAGGACGAGGTGCTCTCCGCCGGCAGCGAGGACGAGTTCGAGGAGGACTACGACCTCGAGATCGCGAGTGCCAAGCGCAAGCGCGGCGACGTGCAGGACGACGATGTCGCCATGGACGATGGCGGCAATGACGATGACGACGACGGCGCTACTGAAGAGGCCAGTGGTGCTGAAAAGAAGCAGAAGGTCGCGACGGACAAGAGCGCAAGCAAGAAGTCGCAGCCGAAGCCCAGCAAGGGGCTGCACAAGATGACCGCGGCGGAGCACTTCAAGATCGTGAACGACATTTACTCCAAGCACCGCGGTGGGCAGATGACGTCACTCGAGCTCGCCGATGGCCTCAACGGTGCGCTATTGGTGATTATTAACTATTTGTTTATTGCGTTTGGCCTAACTAACTATTGCTTTGTCTGTGAAACTATGGCAATACTATAGAGTCGCACTTTGCGATCCCGTCGAAGAACCTGGGCAAGCACAAGCTGGAGCTGCTCGCGTCGTACCTGCACCACTTTATGCCGAGCTACAAGCGCGAGTTCCAGGGCAAGGGCAAGAAGCTGGACAAGAGCCCGTACTTCATCATCCTCTGTTCGTCTGCGCTGCGCGCCGTCGAAGTGATCAAGTACGAATTCTTAATTTGGCCCAGGCCAGCGTGCGAGGCTAATTAGTTGTGTATTGTGTGTGTTCTTAGACACCTGACGTCGTTCAAGTGCAAGATCGCCAAGCTGTTCGCCAAGCACATCAAGGCGGACGACCAGGCCGACACGCTCACGATCGCGTTCCACCCGATCGCCGTGGGCACGCCGGCGCGCGTG
Source organism: Globisporangium okanoganense (assembly GCA_023334035.1). Lineage (NCBI taxonomy): Eukaryota > Oomycota > Peronosporomycetes > Pythiales > Pythiaceae > Globisporangium > Globisporangium okanoganense. The sequence goes on from JAASFY010000749.1 coordinate 1,662, forward strand.
AAGAAGCTGCTGGAGATGGACGCGCTCTCGCTCGAGCACACGACGCACGTGATCTTCGACATGGAGAAGGACAAGAAAAACATGACGATCCTCGAGCTCAAGGACACGGCCAAGGAGATGGTCGAGCTGCTGCAGTTCCACCTCATCCCGCGCCTGAACAAGTCCAAGAAGACCAAGCTCGCCTTGTATTAGTTGGTGCTACATAGTCTCCATGAATATATAATAGAAACCCAACCAACCACACTCCACAAGAGAAAACTATTGGTTGTATCAATTTTCAAAAAAATATGGAGCGTCTATAACATCTAAAAGTGCTTGTTGAGGAAGCTCATGCACGTCTCAAAGGCCACGAACGTAACCGCGTTAGCCGGGAACGCCCGGATGAGCGACGGCGAGATGCCGCGCACGAAGCGCGCCGGCCCGCCCTCCTTGTAGAGCTTCTGCACGCAGTCCACGACGCCACTGTAGCGCGGGCTCGTGAGACTGTCGGCCTGCATCACGGACTTGACCGTGTCCACGGGGAAGATCACGACCCAGTACATGAAGCCTGCGTAGCCGCCAGCGAGCGCGATGGCCTGGTACGTGCGCACGTGCTCCTTCTCGGGGCTCATCTTGGGCGCGCTGTGCACGAACTTGTTGAGCAGCAGCTCCTTGGCGTACTCGTAGGCCATAAAGTACGCCGTGTTGCCGAGCATCTCGCGCTGCGCGAAGGGCGTAAGGCCACGGTACATGCCGCGGATGCCGCCCTGGCCGTACACTTCCTTCACGCACTGCCAATTGCTGATGCGCGTGCGGCTGTGCGTGTGTTGGGTCTATAATACGAGCAGGTATAACAATTAGCTTTGTTAAGATACAGGCGAGTATATAGATCCGCCAATTAGAGCACACCAAACGCACCTGCATGCGGATCTTGATGATCTCAAACGGCGTGTACATGAAGCCTTCGGTAAGCCCCGTGGACATGCCCGCAGCGATGAGTCCGTACTGCGGCTTGTTGTCAAAGACAAAGTTGTTGTAAAAGTACCGGTACTGGCCCATGAGGCCAAAGAGAAGTGATGCGCTGCATATACAATAATACATCGGATGTTTGTCAGTGGAACGGCAATATGACAAAAACACAAACGCATTGTGTCCACTTCGTACCTGACCGCCGAACGGAAAATCTGCGGCGACGCGCCGCGGTAGAGCGAGGCCACGCCGCCCTCGCGCACACTCTTCTGCAGACAGTCGAACGGGCCCGTGAACGCGCTCGCCTTCTCGGTCTGCATGCGCGCCTTGACGGTCTCGAGCGGGTAGCCCACGATGGCCTCGCAGCCGCCGCCGACGATGCCGCTGATGAAGTTCTTGGTCGTGACGACCGCCAGTGACTGCTCTCTGGGGCGCTCGGACGTTGTGCTCTTGGAGGTGGACGTGGCGGTCGTGGCGGAGGCGGCGACGGCCGGCAGCGTGGCGTCCATGAGCAGCTTTGTGTTGCAGGTGATGACGCACCGCGAGGAATCGGTAGGTAACTGGTGGCGTCTTGATGCGGGACCGACGAATTTTTTTTCGTTTGATCTGCAACTTGGTTTTCAGCCAATCATTTTCTTATAAATAATATTTATGAAGCTGTTTTCTACCAATGAAAGAAATCAAATCATGGCACTCTTCCAACGAACATGAGTGACGCCAGATATCCAAATTAGTGTGGCTGGTAGTCTACACAACAATAGATATTCAAATTAGTGTGGCCGGTAGTCTACAGCCACACTAATTATCACGGCAGCCACTATGTGTGATTTGTGGTGTGCCTCATCATGTCTCAGCCACACTAATCAGGACACTTCAACCCCGCATTGCGCTTCTTTCCAAGCATTTGCCTGTAAATATCCCCAAGCACCACCAAGACATGCAGAAGCTGCTGCCCGTGCGTCTCAATGGCGGCGCCCCGTCCCCCGAGGAGACGCTCGTGCAGCAGGTGCCACTCGCGCACGATCCGATGCTCTGGCGCTCGTCCAAGGCCAAGGACGCCACCGCCGCAGCTGCAGCGGGCGGCAGCGTCGTGAAGGAGGGCTTCCTCGTGAAGAAGGGCCACGTGCTGCGCACGCAGAAGGAGCGGTACTTTGTGCTGCGCGCGCACACACTCAGCTACTTCCGCGCCAAGTGGAGCGAGAAGAAAGGCAAGCCGGCGATGCTGCCGTCGTCGCTCAGGGGCGTGCTGGAGCTCGCGACGTCCGATATTATCACGCCCGCGCCGCATTCCGACCAGTGGTTCCGCGTCCAGAAGCTCCCGGACGCGGATGGGAAGAGCTATAAGCTGGATCTAAAAGGTGAGCAGGCATTAGAGCTGTGTGTCTACTCTCCTTATGGTGTGTACTGATGTGTTTGTGGATGTACGTACAGTAGCGAATGCGGAGGAGCGACAAGAGTGGATTGACGCGTTGCGGGGTGTGTGTCGGGTACGTTTCAGTTTGGTGAGACGGCTACAATGCTACGAGCACTGTAACTAACTACAGCAAGTGTGCGTGTGTGATTTTGTGTTAACAGAACACGCTCCTGTTGAAGCAGCAGGCGATGCATGCAGCGAGTCTTCGCATGCATCGCAACCGAACGACCACTGTCCGCCACGGCCGCGACGCAACGATACTCTCCGCGAAAATTAACACTTTTCCGTCGCTTGTGGACACAATGATGGCTGACGAGGCAAAAGTTGCTTCCATGGCAGACCTGCGCGCGTCGTTCATGATTCTCCACGAGCTCGTGCTTTTGCAGAAACTGGTCGAGAGAATCAAGTCCACGTGGGGGTCGCCAGCGCAGTGGACGGCGGAGCAATACCAAGAGCTGGTGCAGAGCATCAGCCTCGCGCAGGAGAAATCTGGGTCGTCGCAGCTTGAAGGGAACAGTATTCTCGGTGAAGCGTTCCAGTTGCGCTACCAGTTTGAGGAGATTGCGGCGAACCAGCCAAAGATCCGACAAATTCAGGACATCCAGCAAAAGAACAGCGAGGCAGTGCTGGGAGGTTCAGGAACAAGGGAATCATCGAACTCTATTGTACTTCCACCTGCGCCGCCGCGACTGCGCTGTCCGACGATTTACGGATACTATTCGACATTTGAGCAGCTGACAATTGCGACATCCAGTGATTCATCGCCGCGGAGCTCTGTAGATGGAAGAAGCTCTGGCGCTGCCACTCCGCTCACCCCACGCAGTGCGACCATCGCAAAGTATGCGCATCTGTACCTGGAAGACGACATTCGCACGAAGAAGCCGTGGAGTTGGGATCGGAGTAGCGGTGACGACTTGGTCGAAGGACGTAAACACGGTGAAGATGGTGATCTTGGGAAGCCGTCACGCATTGTCGAAGAGCTGTGCGATCGCTTCTCTCACGACAAGATCTACACGTACATTAACGACCACGCGATGGTGCTGTTCAATCCGCATCGGATCTTGCAGACCTCGAAGTTCACGTCCATCTACGACGAGCAAGTGGTTCTCACGTACGCGATGACGCCGTACGTGCACTCGCAGCTGGCACCGCACCCGTTTGCAATGGCGAAACAGGGACTGATGCGGTTGTTCTACAACCAAACCAGTGCTGAGACGAAGAAGAACCCTGACACCTCACTGTCGTCACTTCCGACCCAGACGATCTTCTTGAGCGGCGAGAGCGGAAGCGGGAAAACGGAGTTGGCCAAGGAGCTGCTCAAGTACTACGTTCTCTCAGCTCAGCCAACATCCTCAACCGCTTGCGGCAGCCGACCGAAAGTAAAGCTGTTTACGAGTTCTACCAAAAGCACCACCCAAATGCGTACAGAGGAGACGCGCACGATGGCTCTCTTGGAGGCGAAAGGAGTGGATCACTACGAGATTGTGCTGCTGGATCTGTATCCCGAGCGGTGGTCGGAGATGACGAGCGTGAGCAAGAGCAAACGGATCCCGCAGGTTCACATCGACGGACTTTTCTTCGGATTCTACGAGAAGCTGGAAAGTCTGGAGGATGAAGAGCAGCTTCGCATGTACTTCAAGAACCCCCACGCGGCGAGGAAGCTGAGCACGGTACTGGACTCTAACATCCTACTGGAAGCGTTCGGAAATGCCACGACGTCGATGAACCTGAATTCTTCTCGATTCGGGAAGGCGACGACGCTCTACTTCTCGTTCAACCGCCATCCGTCTGAGTACCAAGTCCTCGGATGTCGCTTGGTCCCCTTCTTGCTCGAGAAATCGCGAGTGACGAGCATGAAAGGGGAATTAGTCAAGGGTGAAGCTTTGGAGACCAACTTCCACGTGTTCTACGCTCTGGTGTCCGGTGTGAACGCAATCCAGTATATGCGTCTGCTCGCGAAGGACCTGCGTTTGGACAACATCACGAGTGAAACTTTTGTGTACCTGGGCAAGTGCAAACATAAACTGCAAGGCGCGTGGACAGAAGACGAGACGTGGAAGAAAGATGTCGAGCGTTGGCAGCATGTCCTGGATGCGATGAACAGCATGGACCTATCAGCTGGTCAGCAACGAGCGATTTTTCAGGTTCTCAGCGCTATCCTCTGGCTTGGGAACGTCGACTTTCAGTGGAGTAGCACGGCGAAGAAGCTGGAGATGGTGTCGCTATCGAGCGAGTCTGCTGAGAGCAATGTCGTCGCACTCTTGGGCTTGGAGTCAATCGAGCGCCTCGAGAGTATGCTGTTCACCAAGCACATTCAGATGACTTCGACAGGCGAGTCTTTCGATATTGCGCTTGAGAAGGGCCAGGTCGCTCATCTTCGAGACACGCTCGCGCGCTTGCTGTATCAAGTGGTGTTCTACTACCTCGTGGCGCAAATGAACGAGGCGACAAAGGTGGACAGCATGGCGCAGCTGGAAGCGGGCAAGGCGAGCGAGAACCTTCGAGCGCTGAAACTTGTCGACGTGTTTGGTTTTGAAAATCTTGGCCGAAACTCGCTCGAGCAGCTCTGCATCAACTATCTGAGCGAGAAACTCTTTGCTGCCGAAGAACAAGTCGTCAGCATGTACTACGGGAGCGTTCAAGTTACAACGGGTTCAACGGAGAAGGACCGAGACGTGCTGTTCCTGTTTGAGCACCCAATGGGAATCTTTGCAAGCCTGGAAGAGCTGACGGTGCTGCACCAGGGAGAGAACGAAAACTGGCAGCAGGAGCAGAAGAAGAATCAGCTGCTGGTGCGGAATCTTTACGAAAGGAACGTGTCGTGTCTGCTGGATCCGCCGCGTATCAATGGTGCAACAGGGAAGCGGAGACAAGACGCGCTCCCGTTCTCTGTCCCGCACTCCCGAGAGCCTGTGATTTACGATGCGAGTGAGTTTGTCAAGAAGAACTCGGACTTCCAGCACGCCAGTTTGATGAAAGTACTGGAGACATCGTCGAATGCCAACCTGCGAGAGATGCTCGGATCTGTGAAAGACGCGCTCAGCACCGTGCCTTCTCAGAAGAACAAACGGGGATCAACAACCACCAGCAGCAGTGGAGGCAGTCAAGCGAACCAGTTTCGCGCCCAGGTTCAGGTGCTGACAGCCCAAACAGATGGCTCGATGCCGTTGTACATGCACTGCATTCGCCCGAACAGTACCGGACGCCCTTCGCACATCGAAGCTCAAGTCGTTGAGGGACAGCTCAAGTCGCATCGACTGCTGTCTCAGATTCGCCTTTGTGAGGAAGCATTGGACTCCGCGTCCTCAACGTACTTCCCAGTGAAAATGTCAAGAGGTTTCTTCTTGAAGCGGTATCGAAGCCTGTTTCCACGACACGCTGAAGGTGTAGAATGTGCTGTCGTGAGTAATGAAGAGCTCCAGCAGCAAGTCGAGAGGCTGTTCTCAGCAAGCGAAGACCCGTCGGCCCAGAGCTCAACAAAAGGCGTGTTCTACATCGCTTCGGGATCTATTCTGCTGTTCCACTCTGCAGAATCGGTGGAGAAACTGGATTTGCTGCTCGAGATTCGACAAATTCAGGCAGTCATCACCGTCCAGTCGTTCGCGCGAATGCTCAAAGACCGACATGTGTATCTGGAAAAGCAGATGGAGCGCAAGAGTCTAACGAATGAGCTCATTGAGCTCTACGGTGAGACCAACATGCGAAAAGTGGAGAAAATTTTGAACAAGTACAACTCGAATGAAGACGAGCTACGCGCGAAGATCGCCGCGAAGAAGCGAATTGTACACCAGGAGCATGTCCAGATTGAACAGCTCGAGCGCGACCTCAAATCGCTCTGTCTGTCGAGCGAGGGAGGCCTGAGAGCTGAAACAGTCAACGAGATCTTATCGGATGAGAAGATTTGCTCGTTGCTGCAACAGAACGAGAGCATCGTCTCTGCGCTGCGCGACATGAGTCTTGATCCTGGAGTCTTGATGACCCAGCTCGCGAACCCGGTCCTGCGTTCGTTCTATCAATATCTCGTGACGGTTCTTCACGAGAAGAGGGCCGTGGCTATCGAGTTGGCTCGCTCGAAGCAAGCGCAGCAGCAGGAGTGGTCACCGCAGCTCTCAATCGAAGATCGTGTGCAGAATTTAGTTGCAGGTGATCGACGGCGATGGAGAGCTGCTGCTGCTCACGAACAATGGAGCGAGTGGCGAGACAAGCTGGAGGAAATCGGAGACGAGCCCGAGCTGCTGGTGTTCCACTTGGAAGATGCAGACTTTGTTGCAGGTCTGGAAGAATTCGTCACTCAGTTGGAGGTCCAGCAGGCGAAGGACGACCAAGAGTCGCTGCTCGTGGCGAGAATGCAGGCAGATGCTGCGAAAGCGCAAGCTCACGCGGCCGAAGTGGAGATGGAGCTGCTCGAGATGCTGCTCAAGGTGGAGCTCAATGAGAGTCTCATGGCCGCGATGCGCGAAGACCCGTTCTTTGTCCAGGCGCTGGAGAACCCAGTTCTCATTGCAAGCATGCAGCAGGTGCGTGATGATGACATGTTGGCATTCTTTGAGCGTACGAAATGACAAACTCAGCTAACGCCGTTGTTGTTTTTTCTGTTCTACTTCAGTTTGCGGTGAATCGACAGAGTCTCGCGTCGCACAACGGGCTCCAGAACCCAGTCGTGCGCAATTTTTTCCTCAAGCTCATCAACCTGTCGCGTACGTACTTGCATTGTTTTGCTCGAAGTACGACTGTGATTGTATGATTCTGACTATCTGTGTGTCTGGTTGCACAACAGTGACCGTCCAGGAGCAAGAGAGTTGAGATGGTAATGTAAAGCTCCAAGCAATCATGCGCAGCCAGCCAGTCATTCAACAAATCAATCGGAGAAAGCCCGTTGCCAGCAACTCGCAAATTCATTTCTCTTGATATTGTTTTTGTTCTCATTTCTTGTGTTTCAAATCTGCAGGAATCCTCTTTTTGGTCTTCCTGGTCTCAACCACGATCGATCATCTCTTCGGCTCTTATCTCGTGCACCAGCAGTCAGCCGCTGAAGTTTAAGCGCAGTACCGACGCACCAGAGCTACAGAACGGCGAGTGTCAGAAGGTCGCCACCACGTAGCTCCTCGCCGCTACGCTTGCCGTCCACCATCTAATATCTGAAGAACAGACCGGTGTCCTTCGGCTGGTCGTCCTTCTGCGGCAGACCAGTCTCGCCGACGTCCCGCAAGATCTTGAAGCGTTCCTCGTCGGCCTCGATCTGCTCGAAGGACTTGGCGTTCTCCTCGGCGTGGACCTGCGACAGCTCGGCGTACTCGAGCGCGCACTGCTTCATGAACTCGATTTCCTCGGTCGAGAGATCGCGCAGGTAGCGCGCCGGCACGCCCGACCAGAGCTGACCCGACGGGATCTGCTTGCCGTACGTCACGATCGAGCCGGCCGTGACGATCGACTTCTCACCCACGACGGCGCCGTCCAGCACCTGCGCACCCGTGCCGATAATAACGTGGTCCTTGATGGTGCACGCGTGGATGATGGCCGATGGGCCGATCGTCACGTGGCTGCCGATGGCCGTCGGGATGTCCTTGTGGATCTTGGCCACGTGCACGACCGCCTGGTCCTGGATGTTTGTGTTCTCGCCGATCGTGATGTGGTTCACATCGCCTGCGTGGTGATGAAGGCACACATAGCAGCTCTGTTAGTTCACATGCATCGCTCTTGTTAGTGAGACAGTGACGGTGGTGATCGTACCTCGGACGGTGGCGCCGTACCAGATCGAGCTGCCCTTGCCGACCTTGACGTCGCCAATCACGGACGCGTTGGGGGCGACGAACGCGCCGGCTTCAAAGGTGGGGCGGCGTCCAACGTTCGCGACCGCGCGTGTCGATGGGTTCACTACACATAGAGCATATTCAATTCACCATTTCACACACACACCAACCACAAAAACAGTAATGAGTGTCATGTTCATCAAGCGAACGCGAGCAGCTCACTGGAAGACGGGCAAGTGATCGGCTGGTACGTACAGTGCTCGGTGTAGGTGAGCGCGCCCTCGAGGGAGACGCCGGCGCGGTCGAGCGACTGGCCCACGGAGCGGATGGCTTTGCCCACGGCCTCGGCGGATTGCTTCCACATGATGCGCTGCTCTTCTTCTGGTATTCCGCGGGTCTCTCGTCCAGAGCCCCCCGCCGTCCGTCTGTGGCTCGGCGACGCAAGGGGGCTTGTATTTAGTGCCTGTTAAGGACTCTTCGACATACAAAAAGCAAATTTAAATCTTCTATTGAGAGCTTTATGCGATGGAACCCTTTCAGCAAGTGTTAGAAAGGTTATTTGAATTGTAAAGTAGAATGCAAGACCGCAATCCTTGTGTGACTTTCCACATACCAAATTTAAATTTATTCTTTTAATGTATTATACAACACCCAGGCACAGAATGAATTAACGAATTCAGTGTGGTGCACATTATTTAACCCCGGGATTTGCTTCTCCAAAGAACGCAGTCAACATCATCATCAGACGACCATGCAGCCACGACGCGAAGTGCTGAGCGAATACGACTACTCTGTGCGCGTGAACCTCGCGAGCAGCGCTATCTGCGGCGGAGCACAAGAGCCGACCGTCACTTTAAAGTTCCATCTCAGCCAGGAGGCCTCGAACAGCGAGCGACAGGTGCGCTGCTTTGCCTCTGGAGCACATGGATACATGGGAAATTACATGCAATCTTTCTTTTCTCATGCGTGTTGTTGTTTGCGCAGGTGATGTTGGAGATGAACGAGGAGCAGCTCGCACAGCTGCTGGACAAGTTCGCAGTCATCAGCAAGGTGCGTCTGTGCGTGTATTAACAAGGAACTCAATAGTCTCGGAGTGATTAACACTCTCCTTGTATTGCGCTTTCTTTGCCCAGGAGCTCACGAGACGAGCTTGAAAGTAAACGAGCAGCTCCGTTTAAGAGAACCCACGCATAGTTTTTTTCTTAAATCCATTTTCTCTGTTTATCTATCGCATGCGCGAGTTCCACAAGCAAAAATATCTCCTCTCTTCCTCCATCAGTTCCGCCACTTGAGGTCCTTACTCGACCAGCTCTCAGTGGCTCTCAATGGCTCACTAAGCCCTCAATGGCCCGTCTCTCTACGCGTCGTCCATGAAGAAGTAGTTGCCCGTGGACTTTTGATCCACGTCCTTTACCGAGTTGTACTTGTTGATGCGCGGGCGGAAGTTCGTCGGGTCTCGTCGGAACGTGATCTGCAGCTGCTTGAGGAACGAGTTCATGCCGCTGAGCAAACTCTGCGGTGAGCGCGCCGTACAATCGATACCCGGCTGGCCGTCGTAGACCACGACGCGGTCCGCCAGGTACGTGGCCATGATGAAGTCGTGCTCCACGACGAACGCCGTCTTCTTCGAGTGCAGGATGAAGCGCTTGATGACCTTGGCGGCGATGATACGCTGCTCCGAGTCCAGGTACGCGGACGGCTCGTCGATCAGGTAGATGTCGGCGGGCTTGCCGAGGCAGAGGATGATGGCCACGCGCTGGAGCTCGCCACCGGAGAGGAACGGCACGGCCTGGTCAATGATGTTATCAAGGTTCAACGGCCGCGTGACGTCGGTCGCGAACTGCGGGTGCACGATCGACTCGCGGATGCGGCGGTGCAGCAGCTCGCGCACCGTGCCCTGGAACTTGGGCGCGATCTTCTGCGGCTTGTAGCTGATCGTGGATGAGTCGTAGCGCAGCGCGCAGGCGTCCAACAGGTCCTGGTCGCCAGTGGCCTCGGCCGTCTCCATCTCGTCCGACTTGAGCAGACCGGCGAGCATGCGGATGAACGTCGTCTTGCCCGTGCCGTTCTCGCCCAGCATACAAATGATCTCCGAGTTGGTAAAGTCGCCCGTCTCCACGTGGAGCACAAAGGCCTTCTCCTTCTGCTTGGAGACCATCGTCTTGGTCATGCCTGGGTACGTGAACACGTTCTTCGAGTCGCCGTCGTGGCTCGAGAGCTCGTCGGCCGTCTGCGCGACCTTGAACGTGAGCTCCTCGTGGCGGAAGCGCAGGTTCTCGGTCGGCACGAAACCCGCCAGGAAGATGTTAATGCCCTCACGCACGCTGAAGGGCATGGTCACGACGCCGTAGGCGCTCGGCGTGCCGTAGAGCACGCAGATGTAGTCCGAGAGGTAGTCCAACACGCTCAAATCGTGCTCGACGCAGATCACGTACGACCGGCGGTCGTTCTCGACCATAGAACGGATCACAAGCGCGGCCTTGAGGCGCTGGCGCACGTCCAGGTACGACGACGGCTCGTCAAACATGTAAATATCGGCCTTCTGCACAGCCACGACGCCGATCGCGAAGCGCTGGAGCTCGCCACCGGAGAGGTTTTCAATGTCGCGCTCCTGCACGTGCACCAGGTCGAGCTCCTTGAGGAAGTGGTCGAGCATATCGGGCTTCTCGCACTTGGCCGCGAGGATCGCGCGCACCGTGCCCTTGACGGCCTTGGGGATCTTGTCCACGTACTGCGGCTTGATGATCGCCTTGAGGTTGTCCTCGAGGATGCGCGTGAAGTAGTTCTGGAGCTCCGAGCCGCGGAAGTGCGTGAGGATCTCCTGCCACTCGGGCGGGTTGTCGTACTTGCCCAGGTTTGGCTTGAGCTTGCCGGCGAGCACGCGCAGCGCCGTGGACTTGCCGATGCCGTTCGTGCCCACGAGCCCAAGCACCTGGCCGGGGCGCGGCATCGGCAGCCGGTGGAGCTTGAACGTGTTGGCGCCGTAGCGGTGCGTCGTGTTGCTCTCGAGGTCCTTGGGCAGGTTGATGATGTTGATCGCCTCGAACGGGCACTTCTTCACGCAGATACCGCACCCGATGCAAAGCGACTCGGACAAGAACGCCACCTTGCTCTTCGGGTTCACCTCAATACAGAGCTTGCCTACAAACAAAGGGGGAATAGAGATGTTAGCTATCTATTCGCATGTGAAGGGGAGGAAAGGGGGGAGGCGTTTAACACCAGCCACACATCACCAAAGCGAAGAGTTCATTAAAAGAACTCACCCATGCGCACGACGGGACAGGACTTGCGGCATTCCTGGCGACACTTCTTGGGCTTGCACTTGTCCGTGCTGACAATGGCGATACGTGTGAGCTTGTCCGACATCCTTGTCGTTCGGGCGCGTCTTGGCGAATAACAACAGGCGGGCAGCGGACGAAGGGGAACGAGGGGGACCGATGGCTCTTCTTCGACTGCCTGCACCCTCGGACTGGCCGCGGTTTCGGATTTGGCTGGTTCAGCCGGCAGACCTCTCAAAATACATATTTCGCACAATCGATATAGGAAGGGTATCTATTTTTAGGAGCACTGGCTAGTGTTCAAACCGCCCAATATGCCATCATGCAGTCAAGAGCTCTCACCGCGAGGCCAGGACGAGCCTGACGATAATAAAGAGCTACAGCACGACTCCATGAGCTCATAGTCATGTACCTCTCGGGCATAGCAAGCCAGCGACCATCAAGGCATTAAGAAACAACAAGCTAAACGAATCAAAAGTGGAACGTAGATATTTAAGAAATGTAAGAGCGCCCCTTGGACGCATGGTGCGCGTGTGGCTGGAGGTCTTCTATGATGAACAATCGGGCGGAGGGTGGTGTATACAAAACGAGTGGTGTTGATTCGCTCGCGCTCCTTTTTAACTTACTGATCTAACACCATGGACGACGCGCCGCCGCCGGCCACCTTTGCCGCATCCTTCTCGAGCGCAGACACGTTGAACTGCTCCTTGAACTTCTGCGACGCGGCGGCTGGCTCGATGAGCGAGATGTTCTCCTCGAGCTCGCGTAGGTCGCGCTCCTTGGCGAAGCCCTTGCTGGCCTTCATTCTGTTGTTGTAGAAGCGCTGCTCGCGCTTCTCCTTGATCTGCTGCACGCGCTCGATGGCGTGGATCGTGGCGCCCATGAGCTCGCGGTCGTACTTGACGGCGCGGTTGCGCACCTTCTCGAAGTCGAAGGTCGTGTCGAGCGCCATCTCCTTACCGGCGGCCTTGCGGAACGACTTGGTCCATTTCACCTTGCGCGGGTTGCGCTTGCGGTTGAAATTCTTGTGGCACTTGGAGCGGCAGAAGCGGAAGACCTTGCTGTCGTTGCGCACGAACGCCATACCGTGGCCCGGGTACACGGGGCTCGAGCAGAAGTAGCACGTGTTGATTCTCATGGTGACTGCTCACTGGGGGGTCTGCGTGCGTCTGTGTCTCGCTCGCTCTCTCGCTCGGTCGATCTGTCTGCGTGCCAACTGAAGAGCTCGTCCGAAGTGTGCTTGCTGCCTTGAAAAGCCACCAGTCAAACTGATTGGTTGATTGGTTGGCTCCCAAACCAAACTGGCAATTCATTTCTTTTTATTTGGAGATCGCAATTCATTTTTGACTTGACCCAAGAGAGAGGCACCCTTTGTGACTATCATACAGCATACTCCACAGCAGCATTCGCTTTGATAGACTTTTCTATAAAATGGTGTCACCCTTGGGTAACACTGCAACTTGCCACACCGCCGCATGCGCCTCGTTGCGCGCTCCTTCGCGAACCGCGTGGCCGGACAGTCCAAGCGTCTGGTCTGCTACCGCTATCTGTTCTCTGCATCGCCGTGGCCTTCGCACATCCGTGGACCGCATTTGACGCGTGTTATGCGTGCGCGAGCGTCTCCCGGAGCCAATGGCGGCAGCGCGAGCAGCTCATTGGAGTCAAGGCGCGTGCGGCTACTCTTCTCCAGTATTTCCGGCAATGTGCTGTCGCTTTCACTGTTGCGGTTGAGATGGAGGCGCGCTTCTGCCGGTGACCGAGTGGTGCCACGTGGAGCTCGACTCGTGTGAACATACCCGCTGATAAAAGCACACACGTGTCGCTGCGGTGCTCGATATGTGATCCAAGCGTCGGTTTTAGGTGGATCATCAGCGATCTTGTCTATCTTCGATCAACCACATCGAAGAAGTCGCCAACGCGTTTTGAGCAAAGCGGTGTGGAGTTCTCGAGGACATTTGAATGTCCACGCTTTGCTGCTACGAAGAGCTTCTACGGTGGCGCATTACCCTGTGAAGGCGGCTCCAGTATGGCCGCCTGCCCGAAGCGAAGCAAGACAGCCCCTATTGACGTACAAGCTGTCCCCACAGTAGGTTGGTGTCGTGACAAGCGGAAGATGCTGCTGCCACGAGACACGTCGATCAAGCAAGAATGAAAGGGCGAGGACGACAGTGACGACTGCGAGGGCTTTACAGGGACCGTCGGCCGAGCAAGAAGGAGCTGGTGAAATCCCAGACGGTCACTTTCGAGCGAGAGAAGACATCATCTAAGGAGAAACCGAACGACCATCACGATCTGTGTAGAGGCGGAGAAGCTCCAAGCGCCACTGGGTCTCACCAACATCAACCACAAAGTGCAGATATACGCCAGCTTCCTCACTCGTATCCGCGCCCAGTGAGTGAACTATCGAGTCGCAGAGACTGAACACAAGGAAGACAGCCACAGTGCCAACTGATCAAACGCGAGGGGTTCGCAGTGGCGGAGAGGAGGTGTGGTGCGCAGCTTATCCAGGTATGATGGCCGAGTGTTTCTGTTGTGTTAATATCAACCTCTGAGTAGTGGTGGGGCTCTCTTTTTGTCAGAAAGTGCTAGCACCGATGGCTATAATTATGGAGCGGGAAGAAGTCGAGGATTTCCGTATCAGAGAGGCGATCCGAGTGGAGAAGTGAATCTGCAGCACGAACGCTCGCTGTCGGAGAAGCGCGTATACGACCAGGCTCTAGCCAATCGGCATACACGCCGTCCAGCGCTGGACACGTGAGTCTCAAAGAAGAAAACAAGGTTCGTTAAATTGCGTTTTACATAGAGGCTGCTCAGGATCTACACAAGCTGTGCCAGTGGCACAAGAATCCTAATGTTGATGTTGTTCTCACGACGTTCATGATCTATGCGTGTTCTGCTTAGCAGGTAACGGTGCTCGGCTGGCCCTTGCACGTGCCGACCTTGCTGCCTTTGACGGTGATGCCCGAGAACTTCCAGCCAGAGACGACGCTCGGGTTCGCGACAATGTCGTACACGTTCGTGGCCGTGCCGCTGAGACCAGAGATCGTG